>VVHJ01048368.1:0-12508 GCA_015107715.1 Tylochromis polylepis | reverse complement strand
TGCTCCTCCGGTGGTCCTCCTTGGGCTCTCGTGCTCTGGGGGCCTCTGGATGTCTGGGGCCTGGATCTCCTCCATGCCTGCTTCATGCCCTGGGGGGCGTGGCTATGGCTCCCCACATCCTCTAGCAGATAATTACATGGAGAAACCTTCCGAATACAAGTGCTCACGCATACAGGTGTCCACACAAGTGTACACACACAGGTGTACACACGGGTGCTCACAGACATAAACTGTATCTTCCTTGGCTGTTACCTCAAAGCATATCGTGCGCTGTTGGTCTAGCGTGCTGCTCAGTAACATTGAATATTTAGTATTTACTGTTACTTACACCTATCTATGTTATTGCTGTGTCTCCCTATTGTGTTGTTCTCGTTTTGCTTGTTTTCTCTTTTTTTAACAGGTGATCCAGTGGACTTCTTTTTTTTTATCTTCTCTCTTCTTCTCTCCCCCCCTTGTTTTCTCCCTTTCCTATCCCCCAGTTATGTCTGTCCAATTTACAATAATCTAAAATAAAATAAATAAATAATAATAAAAAAGAAAAGCGATCAATCAGGTGGAATAACATGGCATAGCCATAATGATCCACCTGAAAAAGTAAATCCGTTGGGCATCTTTCTTAGCCTTCAGACAACAATTCTGATTGCTGAAGTACCGAACAGGACAGGCAAAGAAAACAAAAACAAAAAAGGATGTGCAGCACGTGACAGTGGTTAAGGATAAAGATGCAAATATACTAACAAGTGAAGACAGTCTTGAGAAGGTGGAAGGAGTCCTGTCAGGGGCTGACAAATGAAGAAAAGAAAAATACGAGGACAGATGAAGGATAATTAGTGAATCAGGAAATGCAAAGGGCTAGTAAGGAGGAAGTAAGGGGAAGCTATGAAGAGTAGAAAGGAGTTTGATCCTGATGACTTACCATTGAAGGTATGGAGATATCTGTGAGAGAGGCCAGTGGACTTTTTAACCAGGTTGTTTTAACACAATTTTGGAGAGTCAAAGAATTCCTAAGTTTCAAGAACAAGAGCAATGTGCAGAGCTATAAGAACTACAGAAGAGTAAAACTAATGAGGTAAAGGTATGGGAAAAAGCTGCTGAAGTTAGGTCAAGGAGAGAGGTGAGGCTCAGTGAGCAGCAATTTGGCTTCATAGAGAGAATAAGCACTACAGATGTGATGCTTGCTTTAAGAGTGTTGATGGAGAAGTATATACAAGTTCAGAAGGAGCTGCGCTGTCTTTGTGGTTCTAGAGAAAACATATGATGGGGTGCCAACAGAGGAACTGAGGTGCTGGATGAGGAAGTTAGGAGTGGCAGAGAAGTCTGTAAGTGTGGTACAGGACATGTATGGTGGCCGCCAAGACAGTGGTGAGATGTGTGGATTGGATTGGAGGTGGGGGTGGGATTACATTAGGGATCAGCCCTGAGCCCCTTCTTGTTTGCAGTGGTGATGGACTTGACTGATGAGGTCTAGCTGGAGTCTCCATAGACTGATGTTTTCAGATGACATTAAGAGAACCTGGAGAGGTGGAGGTATGCTCTGGAAAGAAAAGGAATGAAAGTCAGTAGAAACAAGACAGAATACATGTGTGTTCTAATGGCTGCTTCCTTTAGGTATTCAAAGTAGATGAGTTTAAATACCTGGCATCAACTATCCAAAGGAATGGACAGTGCACAAGAGAGGTGAAGAAGAGAGTGCAGGTAGGGTGAAGTGGGTGGAGATGAGTGTCAGGGGTGATTTGTGAACAAAGGATAGGAGCAAGAGTGAAAGAGAAGGTACAAGATGGTAGTGAAACCTATTATGATGTATGGTTTGTAGACAGTGACACTGAAAAAAAGACAGGAGGTGGAGGTGGCAGAGTTGAAGATGTTAAGGTTTTCACTGGGAGACACCAGGATGGACAGGATTAGAAATGAGTGAATCGGAGGGAGAAGCTCATGCTGAGCAGTTTGAAGACAGAGAAAGAGAAGCAAAACTGAGATGCTTTGGAAATATGCAAAGGAGGGATAGTGGATATATTGGACAAAGGATGTTGAAGATGGAGCTGCCAGGGAGGAGGAAAAGAGGAGGACCACAGAGAAGATTCATGGATGTAGTGAAGGAGGACATTGGTGTGACAGAAGAGGATGCTAAGGATAGGGTGAGATGGAGACAGATGATCTGCTGTGGTGACCCTACATGAAGCAGTCGGAAGAAAAAACTATATGAAGTCACTGGATAAACAACACAGTTCACATGTAAATAAAAAGATTTATTTAGAATTTGTTGTTAGATGATTCCTTCATTTTAATGATCAGGACAGGAGAGAAAGGGGAGGAGCAGAACGTAATAGACACCAAAGCATCAGAGTTTAGCCAGTGCAAAAAAAAAGGACTGCACCACACATTACTGTATAACTGAAATCTGTCCAAGAGAAATGTTTTTCAAATCTCCTGTGTGGCTATACAGATGAGAGGAGTGGATGAATGCCAGTGAGAAGGTGACATTTCAGAAAGCAAATACATCTGTGTGTGCTTTTGATATATTGGATGGAAAATTTACAATTTATGGTGGCAAGAATTCTATATGTGCATGGAAACATGGTCTTCTGACATGCTGGATTCGGCTTGTCATATGCTAATCCTCCTTCCTGCTCTTTTTCAAGTGTTTGAGAAAAGATTGAGCAGTGGAAACAAAAATGGAGACAGATGATCAATCTGCAACATATTCCCTGGAGTTTGGATTTTTCTAGATAAATGAAATGTCAGCTGCATTAGTGTGAATTTTGATTGGTTTGCCTGGTATGGTAGGGCACAGCGCTGGCCTAAAAAATATGATGCAGAAATGATGAGAGGCTCTCTCTGTTCGAGAATCTGCCTGTTTTTACATGTTATTCCATTTTCTGACCATTTTATCACAGACTAACTTTGGGAAACGTGCTATGAGAACTCAGAGGGAAGAAGAGGTTGATGTCTTTGCGTTTGGGACTCTAAGGTCAAGGAAATAATAACCAGCCTGCTGCACAGCTGTAACATTAAATTGGTTTTGACTGCTAGGATTAAATGGCACGGGAATTTGTTCCAGTCAAATGTCACTCTTTCATCTTCCACTCATGAGGATTCAATTACAGAGAATTAATTGAAGTTTATATGATATTTATTCCTGAATCTTCAACTTGGGCTTATTTGGAAAAAAATAGACCATGTAATATAAGTCTCCAGCTGCCATTCACCACCAAATAAGTAGCTGCCAAGAAAAAGCCAACACTTTATGGACCATGTGATAATTAGGCCAGATTTGAGACAAATTGATTTGTAAAGACCACCCGAGGGTTTCCGTTTCTCTTAAGCTTATAATGGTTCAATTAGTCTAATGGTTAGTGAAAATACTGCTCTACACAAACAATGCCCCAAGTGTAAAGAGCGCTGCACCTTGGGAAGGCTGCAATCCTAAAAAGAACCACTTAAATTCAAAAAAGCATTTTCAGAGACACAAGGAATTACTGCTTTCGCACAGTCTGAGACACCTGTGAGTACAACTTTAAGGCCCTAGAATCTTTTAGATTCCTTCTTTTGTCTCGTCTATAAAAAGCCAGAATAGTGCAAAACAAACTTGTATAAACATGAAGCGTATGCCTCATGGCAGATTGCTCTACATCTAGAATGGAGGGACAAACTGTGTATTTAAGATGAGGGAAAACTAAATGACAGAAATGATAAAAAGAGCAAAAGACATTTCCAAAGACAAGAAAAAGTCTTGGAGTGGCACAAGAAAAAGTCACTGGGTAGCTTAGTAGGGAAGATCAGATTGCTGTGGTTAATAACAAGAATGTGTTTAACTCTGTTTTAATGATTACCAGGGTCAAATCAAGTCCATTTTATTTGTATAGCCAGAAATCTCATGCAAAAAGGTTGAAAAGGCTTCACAGGTATAAAAACACATTAAAACAGGGCGAAAAGATATCATAATGTTCTTTTTATGTTTTCAGGACTATTTTTATGTTTTACAACTACTCATGGTATGTGTGTTTTCTTGGATTTATGACCTTTTTAGCACTTTGCAACTTGTTCTCTAATGTGTGCCTTTCTCTTGTTTTGTATATATCCACCTTGATTACATATATTTCTCCTGTTTGGTTTTTATTCCTGCTGTCCCTGCTGCAGTTGGTGTAGAGCACCCACAATTTCATTGTACATGTACAATGACAATAAAGGACTATTCTATTCTATTCTATTCTATTCTATTCTATTTTATCTTGTGATCCTTATGGTGTTTATGACTGCAACACTATGCCCAAGAAAATAGCTGATGCTCTATTTTTCTCTCTTAGGTACAGGTGTTTCTTCCTGTGCAAATTTGTGCACAGCTGACATTACGCGCCAGTCATCACTGAGTGTATATATGCTGAAGGAGACAAGATGGCTAGTAGCAGGGTGCCATTGTTTTGGCATCATTGTTATGCCCTCTCTGCATATAAGACTGTATTTGATTTACCCTGTGTGATCTGGGGACTTTACTGCAAAGCGAATTCCACATCTGGTATCATTCTCTGTAATATCAGCAATATTGCTAAGGAGTCACAGAAGCGTGCTTGTCAAGTCATCCATGTTTTCCCAATGTAGCTATTAGCAGACTCACATGAAAGAGGCTGTGTTGACAGCAAGTGAGCAAATTCAATATGAGGTTAGCTAGTTCAAAGTTTCAGCTATATTAAATGGTAAATGGACGTGTTCTTATGTAACACTTTTCTACTTGAGCACTGAAAATGCTTTATACAATGTGGAAAATGTAACATGGGAATCTCTGGGTGTCATTCACACAAGCACCTCTTTCTACATTTAAGTGTTTTCTTTCAATCATACTCCAATGAACTTTGGGAAAAACTCGGGGATCGGTATCGTGCTCAAGGATACTTTGGCACGTAGAATGAAGCAGTCAGGGATTAAACTACCAACCTTCTGATTAGTAGCTGACCTGCTCTACCTCCTGTGCCACAGCCACCCAGGATTTAGGTTTGGAGAAGGTATAAAATGATTTGCATTTATAAAATTGGGTGCAGCCAACATTTCAAGAGAAAAACAAAAGGAATAAAGCTGCTCTGAAATGGTGCCACTATTTACTGGAGAATCAGTTGATCAGCAGACACACGTCCTATCACTCAAGTTAGCATGGCAATGGAGGAACCTTAAAGAGATAGTGGTTTTAAAAGGATAAAAAATAAAACGGCTCACCTGAAGCAGATGAAGGCCCAGGATTAGATAAAAAGAAATGATTTTGGACTGTAACTCATACAGAAGGAATTAAGTAGGATACCAGAAACCTTGAGGTAACAATGTGATCTACCATCATGATTATGTTTCTTGGACTTACTTAAAAGAAAAAAAACTTTTCTGTTATTAATTTGATATCGTGGATCTGTCATTTCTGAGCTCTAGAAATATGGGCATGCACAAACAAGGGTGTATGTGTGTCGGAGCAGTGCGTGTGCCCCCCAGGAAAAGATATGAAAACCTCTTGTCAATGGGATGTCAGCTCGCTCGCTGTTGGGCTGAGCAGCTGGCTAGTTGATATCAGTCAGCACCCCCTCAAAGCGTTTGCTGAACCCTATCAGGTTGTGTTCATCAGCTGAAGTAGATGGGACGAGCCAGGAGAGAGTGTCTGTCCCGCTGACGCAGTAGCGTCACCCAGACCTGTCCAAACACTGTCCTGCCCTGGATCCAGTGTCGCTTCAATAGACAGGCAACCTGTGCTGGCAGCCCAACCGTGACTGCTCCGGTTACGGCTGCTCTCGCTGAATCATATCGTCTTTATTTGATCTTCTTTATTACACTCTCTCCAAAGTGGCACATACAAAGTGAAATAGTTTAGCATTTCATTTCTTGAGAACGATGGTGGGAGATATGAACATTAATAGTGACAACAATACAAAGTATTAGTAATTCAGCTTAAACTAATTCATAAAACACATCAAATAGAAAAGGACAAAAGATAGTGGGAACAAATCACATTAAAACAAGCCTCAACCTTTTTGTCTCTTGTCAGTTTGTTTTTCTTTATATGCCAGATCCTTCCATCTATTTTAGTTCGTTCTAGCTCAAAATATCCATTATTTATCAATGTTTTTTTTTTAAATTCTACTTAGTACTAAAGCATTTCTAAAAAAAAACAAATACAAAACAAAAAAACAACTGAAAACACTGCAGAATCACAGAGAAAGAGACTTAAAGGCATTCTTCCCTCCTAATGAACTGAGCTCAGCAGCGTTTTTGATCTGATCTGACAATACAAGCATCCTCTGATTCAGGCTGTTGAACTTATCTGCTCATTTACACTTCCATGTTTTTATTCTTGGACTAGAGTAGCTTTTTTCAGAATAATCCTTATTTCTCTTATACTGTGTATTGATGCAACTCCTCAGTTAAGCTTTTCACCACCCACAACTAACTATTTCTGAATCTCTGTCCCTTACAAACAAAAAATATGAATGGTAGCTCGATGGGGCTTCTGTGTTCTCAGGGATTATTTATTGACCATGATAGATATGGGCATCCACCACCGTATAAACACAACAGTATAAACCAAAAAGTGGGTCCCCTTTAACATCACTGAAATTAGAGAAACTATGCCACAAGTGCAGAATCAAATGCTTATGTTCAGGTCATTTCTTGAGTTTAAGCAGCCATTATGAAGTCTAAAAGCTAAACAAACTATACTGTAACCAACTTGTACTCTTTGATATGAAAAAGGTTTACAAGTTGATACTTTAGAAATATAATGTACCTGAATTTTAATGTTAAATTATGTAGCCATGGCAACATATTCACGTACTGGTTTCCTTTTTGTGTACTTTGATATTGTTAAACTGTCAAAAAGCTCTATTAACCTTACTCTGTTACTTAAATCAAGCAGCTTCTACACTGTAGTCTCAAAGTTTCATTAAATGCATTCTTCTGTGACTGTAATTTGAATGTAACTACACTGGTGATCAGCCGCTCATGCAACCATGAATCAGGTCTATGTGCTTGTAATGTTTCGTTGATCATTCAGCTGCTACACTGCATTGTGTTAAATAACATTTTGAAAATGGGTTTTTTCATTATATTTAAAAAAAATCATTCTCAAAGTGTTTATGTACCTTTCATTTTATCATTTCATATAAGTCACATTAACCCTTCCTGTAACAGAATTTCAGGAAGTGCCCTATAAGTTTATTACAGAACACTTCCTTATTATGAACTTCTATCCATTTCCAGTGCTCCCCACTCATGCATTGAAACCATGCTGTCAAACATTTCAATCTGAAAAAATGAAGAATCCTTATAAAATGGTTTAAATGTGACCGAGTATGTGAAAAGAATACTGAACTGGGAGGACACAGGATGCTGGTGGTGCGACATGTCAGTGAATCAAGATATAGTATTGCTTTTCTCTACATGATGTAATGATGTTATTCTTTATAGATTTCTTTATAGATATATAAAATATTAACCTTGGCATCTATTGGCCATTGTCACATTCCGTATATCCCCAAACATAAATAATCAAGATTAACATTTGTCTTTTTAGATTAATATTTGGCTAAATCAAACTGTAATGCAATGACAGGGTTTGTTTCCCTGTGTTATTTCACTTTAGACCTATCTGGAAAATAAAAACACCTTTTCTAATCAGCACTTCATTGCACTGTAAAGCCGATGGCAATCTCCAGAATTTTATTTATTATACCTCAACTGTTATATCACCAAAGGAACGGGGATAGTATAGTTTATGATGTATAGTGAATAGTTTATGAAGTAACAACTCTGCTGGCAAATCAATAACAATGCGTCTGAGTGAAAATAATATCTAGATGTGGTCTTATGGTGCAGTCGCACAGGAATTGCCCCCTGCTTGTATCCCTGCTCGCATTAATTCAGCTCACGTGAATGACATTGATCACATTTTTAGCCAGTTCAGTGTTTTGTTAAAAGTATAAAACCTGACGAGATATATTTGTTTAGGGAAATTAAATTCTACCTGTAATGTCAAATTTATTTTAACAAAAATTTATATTTTAGCTTTTTAAAAAATATGTATTAATTATTTAGGATTTCTTTCTCAGCCTACACACACAAACACACCAGTGCAAGCACACATGGCAGGCATCATAGTTATGAGCAGAAAGTAATTTTTTCTCAGACTTTGTTTGATAGAGTGTCATCTGAAATACCGCCTGCTGATAAATTGCTCTGCAGGCAAAAAGGAGGAAGGCAATAGAAAGAATCTATGAAAATATTTCTCCTTTGGTAATACCTGCCCATCAATCTCCCCTCGGGTACATGCTGCAGAGACAGCAGAATTTAGGAAATGTCCTCTTTAATAATGCAGCAGAATTTTTTGCTTAACCTGGCTCTTGAAACACTGAAAATTTGTCACACTTTCATAAAAACCAAGATGTCGAGTGCTTCACTACAGGGTCCTGCTGCAGGATGCTTTTACTAATGTATGCATTTATAAAGTAAATATTGGAATAAAATAGATATCACACTGAATATGTAACACATTTGATGCTGACTGAGCATTATAAATACTGGACTTTATATGCATAGTGCAATAAATAAACTTATAGTTGTTCAAATAGTTGCAGGTACAGTTGGAATTTACAGAGATAGCTGACACTAACTATAGACTGTATATACAAAATGGATGCAGCTATGGCGATATCACCCATTGGTTTCTAGAATGCATTTTGAAGCCTCATTCAGTAACTAATCTGGATCTCTTGGAATATTTTAAATGAAATTATATTAGTTTGTTCCTTGGCATTAATTGGCAGATATCGATATCTGTGCCTTTTCACTGTACTGGTTATGAATTCAGCTTATTGACCAACATTGTTAGCATTAACTGATAACTTTTAGGCTTAAAAGTGTGGAATTCAAACCAGCTGGTAACATCATAGTGGCATCTTTTATATACAGTATCTGATATAAGTTAACAGTACCAAGCTTGGTTCGTAGGCAACATCCACAAATGTATGTGTGGAATGCTGAGACACAGATACCTGCTAACTTATGTTAAGTATCAGACTAATCAAATATAAGAATGTCACTCTGAAGCACTTTTAGTATGATTAACCATTTAGGAACACCTTTCAGATATTTTCAATAAAATTCTATCAAAAGGACCAGCACAACAAACATAGAGGTCCAGTTCAATGATCTGAATAAACAGAAGTTAGGTCTAGCTAGCTTGATAGCTACAGCTCTCTCAACCATATCCTGTCACACCTTTAACTTTAAGACATAACAAAATCCAAACAGGTGAGTTGTACATAAAAACACCCTGAATACAGTTGTTATGAAGAGGGAAATGGCTGAATGTGGAAAATTTGACATGGGACTCTATGGAGACTGATTTGCAGACAGCTTTAAGTGGCTACTCCAGTTTTTGGCTCTTCTGTACTGGATTAATTACTCAGGCCAGATACTGCTACACACATGGCTTAAAGAAGAAGAAAGAACAGTGGAAAACTCACTGTGCACTTTTGTCTTAAAAATTGTGAAATGATGAGAAATGGGACTGAGTAACTGTATATCAGATACCAAGATTCATGGGTAGTTTACAAATAAAAAAAATATTTTTCATTCATCTTTTTAAACCAAAGAATTAAAAAAAGACAACATTTGCATTTTTTCTACAATGCACATTAATGTTCATATATGGAACTGTGGCTTTCACTCTGGGGGCCTGCTCCATGGACACACAACACAATGTAGAAGACCCACTAATGGCTGGTAGGGAGATGTGCACAGAAGCCTGACACAGAGCTCATCAGACAGGTCCTCCTTCGAGTGTCACACACATAAATAGACACAATTCTGCAAAAAAACACTAAATTTAATCTGCACAGAACAGAAGGACAATAAAGTGGCCTAAACATTCATCCAGTCACATTAATTGTCTTATTTACTGTCACTGTTTGATGGGATGACAAATGATAACAAAAGTGAAGATAAAATAAAGCATTATTCCTCATTGTTCTGACCTGAATTCATCACTTAGGTGTATGTTTAAATTTTGTTTACTGCAGGTCCCTAATACTACAATGTATTGGAATTATATCTATTAAGTCACAACCAATTCATTTACCACTGTCTAAGTGTGGGAAGGAGTCTGTTTTAATGACACGCTATTTAGCCCAAGGCAATTCTATAACCCAGATTTTAAGAATAGATTGTGGCAAATGTAACCTAATTTTACTTCCTTTCTCTAGCAGAAAAGTTGGAACCCAACACACTCTTGTTAAAGGCTAGACAGACCTTGGCCAAAGTTAGAAAAAAACATTTCCACTGCCAAATATTTGCTGCTGAGATAACCCTAAGTTAATTGTTGAGGTTTTCACATTGCCCTATGGAATGTGAAAACCTCAGGCTGTCATGGCTCAGGCTGTGCCTCTGTTTCAGGTTGTTTTTCCATTTGCCCTCTCATCTCTTTTTTTCCTTGTAGGACTCCACTTCTCCGGCATGGCAGCTCACCTGCACAGTTTCAATCAATCCATCAATCCTGCTGTATATACACTTGTTAAGTTGGATTTCATAACCATATCCAAATGCTCCTTCAGTTCCAAAATACAAACAAGCTTTAAAAGTAAAATGATGCCATTTTTCTGGCTGTTTTCCCAGGCATTCATAAAAAAAGACGAATTATGAGGTTGAGAGTAACTACAAGTTAGAAGTGACTTAGAGAGAGAGAGAGAGAGAGAGAGAGAGACTATTTCTCCCATACTGACTTCTTTTCATTGGCTCCTGGTTAAATCCAGAATCAAATTTACCTCACATACAAGGTCTAGAATGGGACGCAGATCCTTTCAGGCCATCAGGCCCCTCTTCTGTTGAACCACCTCCCACCTTGGATTTGGGAGACAGACACACTCTCTACTTTTAAGATTAGGCTTAAGACTTTCTTTTTTGACAAAGCTTATAGTTAGGGCTGGATCAGGTAACCCTGAATCCACTCTTAGTTATGCCACAATAGACTTTGGCTGCTGTGGGCTTCCCATGCGATTAAAAGGGAGTTTTTCCTTCCCACTGTCACCAAAATTCTTGCTGATAGTGGGTCATCTGATTGTTGGGGTTTCTCTATTATTGTAGATTATTTGGCTCACAACATTAAGCACGTTGAGGTAACTGTTGTTGTGATTTGGGCCTATATAAGTAAAATTAAATTGAATTGAAAAAATGCTGGCTATCTAAAATCTATTCAATTCTACATTTTAGCACTGGGGAGATGTATGATGAGGATTAATTTTTTCTTAATGTATCAGTCAGTGAGGCACAGCAGCTGCTATTCCCAGATAGGCACAGATGCCATAATATGGCAGTCACATGACACTAAAAATAGACATGTACAATACTATGTGCACGATATGTGGGATGTAAAAGCAAGACTTATAATATCATCTTGTGCAAATATCCTTTACTGGAGTCTGAAGTGTCTCAATTTTCTAAAATGAAAAAAATAAACAAACAAAATTTTTGTGTTTGGCTCAGTTTCAGAGTTAGCAAAAGTACAGACATCCTGCACTTAAGTAGAAGTAAAAGTACTACTGTTAAAAAAATACCAAAGTAAAAGTTGAAGTACTGAATCAACTTTTTTACTTTTACTTGAGTAAAGAAGTACAGATTCTGAAATGTACTGAAAGTAAGAAAGTAAAAGTAGCACTTTGGAGGTTTCTATTTTTGTGCAAAGCTAACTGAACCTTGTGCTAACATAATAATATCAGTAGATGGGAATAGAAACTTTAGTCTAACTTCTTTTTCTTCAGATAGGTATAATTAGAATTTTAAAAAAGGAAAATTATATATATATATATATATTTGTTTTTTTTGTTTTTTTTTAAATATATATATTAATACAGTATACAGATGTTTCTGTATACTATGCCGGCCACTTGGTTATGGTGTTCCATGTATGCCCTGCCTGCTAGCATCTTGCACCCTGCTGTTATGTGCTGGATTGTCTCATGGGCATCTTTACACAGCCTGCACCGTGGGTCTTGCCTGGTGTGGTAGACCCCAGCATCTATGGATCTAGTACTTAGAGCTTGTTCTTGTGCTGCCATGATCAGCGCCTCTGTACTGTCTTTCAGTCCAGCTTTGTCTAGCCACTGGTAGGACTTCTGGATGTCAGCCACTCCCTCTATCTGCCGGTGGTACATACCATGCAGGGGCTTGTCCTTCCATGATGGTTCCTCCTCTTGCTCCCCTTTCTTGGGTTTCTGCTGCCTGAGGTATTCACTGAGCATGTGGTCGGTTGGAGCCATCTTCCTGATGTATTCGTGGATGTTGGTTGTCTCATCCTGGACTGTGGTACTGATACTCACCAGTCCCCGGCCTCCTTCCTTCCGCTTAGCATACAGCCTCAGGGTGCTGGACTTGGGGTGAAACCCTCCATGCATGGTCAGGAGCTTCCTTGTCTTGATGTCAGTGGCTTCTATCTCCTCCTTTGGCCATCTTATAATCTCAGCCAGGTACCTGATCACAGGCAGGGCGT
>VVHJ01048367.1:0-13913 GCA_015107715.1 Tylochromis polylepis | reverse complement strand
CTCCGTGGGATGTTCAAGGCTTGGGAAATCTTTTTGTAGCCTAAGCCTGCTTTAAACTTCTCAATAACTTTATCCCTGACCTGTCTGGTGTGTTCTTTGGACTTCATGGTGTTGTTGCTCCCAATATTCTCTTAGACAACCTCTGAGGCCGTCACAGAGCAGCTGTATTTGTACTGACATTAGATTACACACAGGTGCACTCTATTTAGTCATTAGCACTCATCAGGCAATGTCTATGGGCAACTGACTGCACTCAGACCAAAGGGGGCTGAATAATTATGCACACCCCACTTTGCAGTTATGTATTTGTAAAAAATGTTTGGAATCATGTATGATTTTCGTTCCACTTCTCACGTGTACACCACTTTGTATTGGTCTTTCACGTGGAATTCCAATAAAACTGATTCATGTTTGTGGCTGTAATGTGACAAAATGTGGAAAAGTTCAAGGGGGCCGAATACTTTTACAAGCCACTGTAATTTCTAACACATTACCCAGTCCATATCAGTGTAGACATCCAGCATGATTTTTTTTCCATTGAGAGCTGACATGTTTTCAAAGTGTTCCATTCATTTTTTGAGTAAGTGAATCAGTCTCACTACTGATATTTTCTTTCACCTGTGCACAATGAACTCGTTGTGTATGTTCTCATTTTTAGACTGAGCTTCACTGATCATTTCAGTACCACAATTGCAAAAAAAAAAAAAAAAAATGCTTTGGTCCTGAATTTGTGGCCATCTTCTTAAAAATAGAAGAAGCATCTCATAGCTGCTAGCAACACGGGCATAAAATCAGGTTTTTATATTTATTTGCAACTATTGATGTGACACTGATGTATGAATTACATGATTTATTAGCATCATGAGGAAAAGTCCATAATCAATGTGTCTCCAATCACACAGCTCTTAACTCAATAGCGCTTTTCACGGCTATGTTTAGACACTCACACCCCACTGTTGAAAAAAGACCAAGGTTGTGGTGACTCGAAGCATGAGGTCTCTTCATTTTATTTGCTAAAACTATTTATTTCCTGTCCTTTTCAATGCATTCAGTCATAGTCTGCCACTTCTGCTTGCTTCCTTGAACAACACTTTCTCTATGACTCACTTCTGCTGGTGGAAATGTTTCGTGAAATATGCTGTGGAGCTAAACGTAGACGCACCTTTAAGATACATTACCTCGTCTCCTCAGGTGCTGCTTCCTGGATGGAGGATGTTTGTGGCTGACCTCGGAGATCACTGACTGGCTCACTGAGCTTCTCTCGTCACAGCTGCTGTCATGGCCAAAAGCCCGGAGGTGAAGCTGGCCGTCTTCGGCCGAGCCGGGGTGGGAAAGTCAGGTAAACATCAGTGTGTGCATGTATGTGTGACCATACTTGACCATAGCGCTGGGTGTATACATGACATAAATGTATGTGGGGTTTTTTCCAGTCTCTTTCCACCTCATTAATGTTGCCATATTGTGTCTTCATAGTTTGTGCTTTCCAGTGTTTTCCCCCCATCATCCCTTCAGGATTTTTATGCTTGCTGTAAAAATCATACTCACTTTGTTTGTATTGTCACCATTGCAGTAGGTGGTTGTTATCGAGCTGGCTTAAAAGCCTCCATTCCCGCAGATAAGTAAGTTGAGTCATTATCATCTGGTTTCAGCGTTCCTCCATAAGCTGCAGCCACTGCTGGCACTGTGTATGTTTTTTCTGCAATAAAACAGACCACGTGTTTCCCGTTGGCGGAAAATCAAGCCCGATTGCTTCTATGTAGCAATCAGATGTTAGAAAACAGGCCTTGGCGGGATCTCCACTGTGTTAAAGGAGGCCATTAAAATGTCGTAGGAGGTCAATTGAAGTGCTGCACTGAGAAGTATAACGACTGAGGAGTTCATAGCCTCCAGCTGGAAGGAGTGCAGCTCTAAAGCACGTCAGTGAGGATGATGGCATCTGATGAAAGTCTGGATTCTTCTTCAGAAGATAACTTGAAGCTTAAATATGCTGCTTCTTTCCATGAACTAAACAGTGTGATGTTGGTGTTGGAAGCTCATCATTTCATCACGTTTTTCCTCCCCCCCAAAAATATATATCCCAGGAAGCTGACATCTGTCCATGTCAATCACCAGTGCTATGGTGACTTTCTGTTTTGTAGACGCTAGCTTGCCATTCACATTTGAACTTCTGGAAATCATTGGTAAGATTAGTGTTCTGGCTTCTGGCTTTAATGTATGAACATATCACTGCTCATTTTCTCTAGGAAAAGAAAAAAAAACACCTCACTGATAACTTTTCCAACAGCTGAAAACAGTTACTGCTGATTATTTCCTGCAATGTTTCACACGTATTTCGACAGTCACACAACTGTAAGGCAGCTGAAAAAGCTGATGGAAACAGGGTAAAATAGTACTAAAAATATTTCACATCAGTTTGTGAAATGCCTACAAGATTTAAACTATTGAGTCGTGTTCCTGGATAGAAATCCCCTCCTCCTCCTCACCCCCGCCCACTGAGTTGTGTCACATACACGAAATGCTTTCAGGTATAAAGAGTGAAAAAGACTGTAATGCATATCGCTTTGGTGCTCACACTAGAGACTACAGTTCCAAGGAACCATTTATATCTTTGGTATTACGTACAAAGTTGTGTTTTCTCCCTTTATCAGCGTTGCCTTTTCAATTACTGTTTGGTAAGGTAGAGTCACCAGTTCTTGGAGGTTTAGGTAGTATGGTAGAGAATCTGACCATGCAATCTTTATGTCCCAGAGACCAATAAAACACAAGTTACAGCTGTCCCTGTGCTTTCAGACAGGAGTTTCAAAAGAAACTGCCTGGAGACACCCAGGATTTATTT
The DNA here is from genome assembly GCA_015107715.1 of Tylochromis polylepis. Lineage (NCBI taxonomy): Eukaryota > Metazoa > Chordata > Actinopteri > Cichliformes > Cichlidae > Tylochromis > Tylochromis polylepis. The sequence goes on along the minus strand of VVHJ01048367.1, from coordinate 11,077 downwards.
ATTATTTGACTCATGAGAACCTAAGTGGTACAGGCACAAAAATGTGTCTTTTTGAAATACTTTAATACTAAAGTTGTCCAAACTTTAAAGAAAAAAAAAAAGCTCTCTTTATTTGTAGCATTTTTTTACTATTTCATGCTTCGCTATAAGACCAGTAGTTAGACTACAGTGAGACTGCAGCCATGCTAACACATCTGTGTTTTGAACAAACAGTGGCTCAAATGACATAGGCTTCTGTCACACGGACACAGAGATTGGTCAGTGACCCCCTTGCAATCTTGGCTTGCTAGAGAAAAATCCATATTCCCTGAATAGTTGGCGAGTGGTTGCTGGAAGTTTCCAGCTGTGGCCAGGTAAAATACAGTAGTTCACAGAAAGTGTGATGCACCAAAAACCTCCCTGTGTTTGCTTTCGTCACCAGCAGATTGCAACAGTTACCTGGAAATTGCATGGAAGATGCAGACGTGTCTGCAGGAATGTACCATTTACTCTCTGAGCTTTATGAATCTTGAAAAATGCAAACCAGAAATAATGGAGAACAATCACCTGCAAAGTAAATGTTGGGCCTTAACACTGCAACCAACACAAAAAGAAAACAGTGGGCCTTGGGTGCAACTTTAACTTTGTAAGCAAACGTTCTCTGTTTCCAGTTTGCATTGCATTTTTCACACTTTCCGCTTGGTGAGCTGAGCAGGTTTTTGATTCAGCACCATATACCTCTTTGCAAACAATTACACTCTAGTGACTAGTATACACTTTTCCCTAGAAACCATGGGTCACTAACCAGCCTCAAGACCTATTGAATGGAGTTTAAAAATCAGTTCCACAGGTACCTTTAGCAACACATTCAGCAACTTGTCAGAGAATACACATTGTTCCTCAGCGACCAGAGGTTGCTCTGTTTTCTGGCTGATCAGTCTCTGGGCCTGTGTGAATGTGGGCTCATATGCCTCATGGTTGCTATTTACATCGATTCGTATTGAGTAGGTTAACATTTGTCATTTGGTACTAAAATCAAAGTGCAGTTGATGTTGTATTGCAGACAGTTTTGTTTTTTTTTCATTTTTCAAATGTTTACATTTTTTGCAAATGAAGCTTGTGGTCAGATTACCATTCATGCTGAGAACAGCATACATGTATGTCATTCAATCCTGTCAGTGGTTTTCTCAAGATATCAGTACAATTGGAGCTCATTATAGCTCTGAAAGAGAAGTCACAGCTCACTGAAGTTAGTGGGTTTCATCCTTTCAGACTGAATGTCTGTGCAAAATTTCTTAAAGAGCCTGATAACGGTAATATTTCGGTGAGGACTGAGCTATAGAACTATCTCACAGGCCTTTACAGAGTGATTTGTGATTTTCTGCTACATAGTTTTGGTGGTGTGCTTGTCTCCTAAGGTGTTGTCTAAAGGCAGGAATGTAGAAGAACAGAAAAATGTAACTAACGAGCTTCAGAACACGGAAATTGATGCTCCTGCTTTTGGTGACAAAGCCACTTGCTCACTGAAAAACTCTCTTAAACATCAGATTCCTCCTCTCGCACATGGACATTTGATCTTCACGTGGACAGCTGCAGCTTTGTATTTGCCTGATCCTCTTGTTTCACCAGCATGTCTCCCTTTTGCTTTTTTTAAATGTACAAAAACAGAGCACAGCAGGACAACAAGCATTGTCGCTACATCTGATGCTTCATGTAGCCCTGGTGATCCTTTCAACAAAGAGCAGCTCTCATCTAAACATAGGTCTTCAGTGGAAACTGGCAGATGCTAATCAATCAGTTTGCATATCAGTGAGAAAACATCTGCATTTGGGCAATAGATTACACTTCCTCTGCGCGCACATTGTAACAGGGAGGAAAAGCAAAATAACAATGTTAAGCAGATTTAATATGTTGTTTTGGAGCCGTACTGTGAACTTCATAGATCTCTTATCTATGCAGTTTAGCTAAAAGCTTTTAAACACAGTGTTGTGTAACCTCAGTTCAACCTCTAACCTACCTGCCCAGCTGAAGTATGCTCAATCAGAACACTAAATTCCTGCTTTGTGCTGCATCTTTGTGTGTTTTGTTTTTTGCATTCGACAGGTTTGTTAAAATTGCTTTCAATATCAACGAAAACCTTGAACAATTTGCAATCCTTGAGTGTTGCACGTTCCTTCTAATTCCAAACACATTAACAGCTTTAGATTTCCGATACTTAGTTTAACTTGGAAAAAAAAGTCGGGTGTCAGTGCACCACTGTTTCCATCTTTACTTTGGACAGCATTACCGGTGGTATTTTTACTTTAGCAGTGATTGTTCCTAATGATCAGCAGCAGACCTCTTGGGTGTCTCAAAATTGTTTGATGGGGCTCCAGGGTTCCAGGCTCTCTGTGAGGGTCTGACTTGGACTCCTGCAGAGAGATCTAGCTCTAATAAAGAGCTGAGTGTATTAAGTCTGACTCTTCTGGCAGTTTGCAGTCTTTTGGTTTATTGACTCAGCAGAGGTAGAGCGGAGTGGAGTCAGGAAATAAGACATATTCATCCAATTGCTGTGCCTTTAACTTAGTCCCTGCTATACAAACACACACACATAAATACAAAAGAACACACACAAATAGTAGATCCTGTTAGCTCTCTTAGCTCCTCTGCAGCAAGGCTTTTCAGTAGTTTTGTCAGAGTGCACTACAGCAAGTAAATATTCTGTTCCATGAGCTATTTCTGACTTTTAATACATGCTGTATTAGGAAAAACACGGCAGCAGATTATTATGTCTAACACTGCAGACAACATCAGTCAGTATCTGAGCTTAGAGGCACTTTCTCCCTCTGCTGCCTCGAACATCTTTCAAGAGTTCTATTGTATATAGAGAGGACTCACAGGAGAAATGACTTCCAGGCTCTTTGTTGCATACACTGACAGATTTACAGTTATAATAAATTTTAGAATATTACAGAGAGGACCTTTGCCTGGGATGGCATCTGGATTATCCAGCATTTATAATTGCATTAATCAGTTTTCACATTTCATGGCCATTCATACTACACCAAAGTCATTATATAATATTGAAACAATTAAATGACAGAAAGGTTCCTGTTTTTTTCACTACCTAATATAGAATTTTTTATTTTGTAGGTTCAGAAAACAAACAAACAAAAATTCCTGTGAATTAACAAAAACTTTCTGTTTAAAAAAAAGCCTCAGCGTCGTGCTGACAGATTTCATCATGTATAAAACCAAGACATACTGTTGAAATTGCACTTATTTTCCTGTATTAAGATATTTCAAGGACCAAATGTGTAGTTAAATTTCTTTACACTGATCGAAAGGGGAGTTTCACTGCTGCAGCCCACTTAAGATCAAAGTAGGCTGTATGTGGCCCATGATGTAAAATGAGCTTAACATCCCTGCTTTAGAGTCAATGTTAAAGATGGGGAAGGAAACTTTTTTTGTGGCATGAGAGAAAAATCCACAACTAAGATTAAGCATACTGTAATTTTAATTTGTGAGAGTAGGACCGTCATGAAGACTAGACAATTACAGGTCAGACCAGATTAAGTAAGAAGTATAAAGGAGAATAACGAGCAAGGAAGTCGTTGTAGAATGTTAATTGAGTAGCACATAAGTAAAGCAGAAAACCTGTGCCTGCGAGAGTGAGGTTTAAGTTCTCTGTGCCACCAAAGGTCACTATTTACTTAATTTCATTTTCATGTGGTGGGAAGTGCTTAAGTGAAAGGGTAGGAAGCTGCAGTTTTCTCCACACACAAAGATTACGGAGTTCCGTACAAGGACTAATTATGTTTACATCATACATACTTAGGCAGTATTATTAGAAGCCATATCGTACATTTTCATTGCTATGCTGATGATACTCAGCTTTTTCTATCCATGAAGCCAAATAACACACACCACATAGCTAAACTGCAGAAATGTCTTAAAGACAAACAAACCTGCATGGTCGCTAATTTCCTGCTTCTAAGTTCAGATAAAACTGAGTTTATTGTACTCAACCCTAAAATCTTAGAAATATGGTATCTCCAGCAACACTGTGAGGAATCCTGAAGTAACTTTTGATATGTTCTTCAATGTGCATATTAAACAAATATGTAGGGCTGCTTTCTTGCCTTTCTTTCAAAAATTGGAAACAGTCTCAGAGTAATGCTGAAAACTAGTTAATGCATTTATTATCTAGACTGGACTATTGTAATTCATTATTATCAGGTGGTCCTAAAAAAAACCTCCCTGAGAAGCCTTCAGTTGATCCAAAAGGCTGGAGTGAGAGTACTGACAGTACTGACAACATATTTCTCCCACACTGGCTTCTCTTCATAGGTGTCTATTGCCCTGTCCTCCTCCCTGAGTCTCGTTCTGCCAGAGGTTTCTTCCTGTGAAAAGGGAGTTCTTCCTTTCCACTGTTGCCAAGTGCTTGCTCATAGGGGTCATCTGATTGTTGGTGTATTATCGTAGGGTCTTAACCTTACAATATAAAGTGCCTTGACGTAGCTTAAATGTTGCAGTCCACATATCAAGATGTAGCAAATTTAGTACTTAAAACATATGTTTACTTGTAATATTGCTCTTTGTCATCTTCATAAGCTGATCACGTGTGCTCTATTTCTTTTGCTGTGAATGCCAGTAATTACTAATAAACAAAAATAACTGTAAGAAAGTGTTTGTCACAGGCTGGCTTTCACTGATTCTGTCTGTTTATATAGTATTCACATTAACAAAGGGAAACGTGCTTTGAAACTTCTCTAGAAGTTCTTTTGGAAAGTTAACTTCATGGTGTGTGAAGCGCCAGCTCGTAAAAAATCTTGTCTCGTCACTCCTCAAACATGCTGCCTTCCCCTCCTCTCAGTGGCCTGTCTGACAGCCAGAAAGCAGAACAATAACAAAGGAGTGAGCTAAAATGTGTCTGCTTCTGAAATACCACTTGCTTACTACATTCAATGCCAAGAAGAAGACCGTGGATCAGCCTGATGTATGGTCTTGAGTGCGATGTAAAAAACATTCAGAGGGCAGACAGGGGAGACGAGGCCACAAAAACAAAACACTACTGTGTTGGACTCTGTTATAGACATGACGCTGTTTTTCTTTATGCAGATTACCTAAACAAAATATGGGCATGTAATATTTTAGATGTTATAGCAAAAATGCACTTTAAAAAAGTGTATAGTAATATAATCTCTAATGAAGAAAATGAGTTTGACTTTACATTGTGATCTCAGTTTGAAACAGACCTCCTGGTGAAAGATGGCACAGTCAAACTTTCTGACTTCAGTGACCATGCTGCTCCCAAAATCAACTGCTTGTGATTCCTGCTGGGTGAAATGAAATACCTGGAGAGTGATCAAATAACTCACAGGTTATTTGACATCCATCAACAATGTGTGTACCTCCTCACATTGCACAGTCGAGCTATTTCCAAGGGTGCAGAAGCAGAAGAGTGCAAATTGCCTGTCCTGCTGATTGAGCTTCCGGGCACATCCTCAGCCTTTGACAGCTGACAGAGCCCAAAGCTGTGAAGCTGACTGGATATTTGACTCCCCCTGATTGCTTTCTCCATGCCGGACCCAGTGAGCAGCCATATGGTGTGACTCATAGAATGCATTATGCCCCGGAACAAGTGCTCTAATCAGTGGGTCGGAAGTAGATTTGACTGTTTTTAGATAAGAGATCTGAAAAGGTTCCCAAATGGCTTTTAGAGTGTGGGTGATGTGCTGTGCAAAACGCTAAGTGACTTTTATGCACTTGAATGTGTTACATAAGAGTTGATCAAACTTCAAGTCTTTATTCATTGAAATTGTGCTTATTTGTTCAGCAAGCCAGTCCTCTTCTTGGTGTTTATGTGAAAAGTCAAGTAGGCGCTCATGAACATGCAGCCAAGGTCAGGTGCTTAAAAAAGTTATCAAGATCACCAGACAGCAGGAAAGTCCAGTAAAAAAAATGCTTTTTAATAATACATGAATTTAATTTCGTACAGTATGTAAGATTAATAAGTCTGCACAGTTGTGTTCCCAGAATCTGATTAAAGAAGAAAATGAGTATGGCGCCTTAATGCACCATTTCATATGTGGAGACAAAAACAGAGCTAAAAGAGGTCAATCTTGGGCTCTTACCACATGGCAAGAAACAAAATGTCCAAATGAAGGGTAATGTCTTTAAAAAATAAAAAAAAAAGCAAGCGATCATCATTGTTCTTTAGTGATTGCCCTGATTGAGGTGATTCTAAAACACTAGCATTCAACTCTTTTCCACGCATTATACACTTGGAATTTTCCAGGCAGAAGCCAACGGAAAGAAACAACAGCAGTTGTGTTCTTCCCTTTGATCAGGATCAGTTGATCAATGCTCAAGAGAGAAAAAAGATTGCATCCAGACACAACTGCATGAGTGATTGGATTTGGATGCCGTTACATAGCTAACATGTATCAGATTATCATCAGCTTCTCCACTTGGTTCTTTCCTAAAGTTGGACGCTCATTTGAATGATTACAGGTTGAAGGTGAACACGTTAATTACCTTTTAAAATGGGAGGAAATATTTTTCTTTTATCCAGATATCTGAGAAAGCTACAGTAAGGCTGCGTATTTATCTGAACATGCCTTTCTAAAGTAATCAAGTGTGCAAGTTGAGTGTTTGCTGTGTGAAAGGAAATTGCTGACTCTGCATGCCCTGATAACTCTGTTCACAGCAGCTGATGAGTATAGTCACAGCAGCAATGGAAGAATGACTTCTAACTCAGGTTACTGTTTCAGAATTCATGTTCAGGGTAGGCTGCTATAGCGTAAAAACATGTTTTAGGCATGATGGCTATATGGCTCCAGAGATGGCTATGTTGCTATGTCACTTAATGAAGTGTCTTGGTTCAGACTGTGATTCTGGTGTGACTCGTGTGAAGTTCTGATGCTGATTCATCAGCACTTCCTCCCATTTTACAAAAAATGAAGCCATGTTATTGCAGAAATGCGTACGATCAGCTTGTGTTGGTGCTGTCATTTGCAAACTGAGTAAGCAGTAGTGGCCAGATGGTGGAGGTGAGAGATCAATATATCACAAGTATTGACTGTTGCGAGTCATTGAATTGATGGTGCCCTTTCAAAAACTTTTAATATGTCTAAAATTATGTGTGAAACGAGGTCATTATGAATAAAGTCAAAACCCACTGAAAGTCTACAGTAAGGAGCAGGACTATTCAGACAGCAGACAGACATAATCAGTTCCTCTGATGCCTCATCCTCTACCAGCTCTGATGCTTCATTAAAATGTCAATGAAAGTGAATTCCCTTAGCATGCCCACACTCAGCTGGTCTTTCTCGATCTTCCTCCACTTCCTCTCCTTCTGAATGCACCGCATCTCCTGTCCAGAGCTTCTTTTTGTCCTCAGAAAGGAACAGAATGACTGTACTATTCACCTTTTCTGTTTGTGCCTTCTTAAGGCCATCTGGCGGCCTCAGAATCCAACCTTCCCCCATGTTTCTATTCACCTGGCACACACCCACACAGGTTTTACTAATATTACTACAAATGATGTATTTCTGGAGTGAAGGAAGCCAATGTTCTGTGCCTCTACTCAGTATAAATACCAGAAATTCAGTCTTCCCTTGCCATACACAAAGATAAAGAGGACCCATAAAAGGAAATGATTGTGTCACAGGAAGATGGGTTCGTCGAGTGGCCACGCTTATTTCTTCTGCTGAACTATTTTTAGAGCACACCTCTGACTCCCCTCAGCCTCCACATATCCACATCCATTCTCTGCTCATGTACTCGGACAGCCGCCGCTGTCCTCGGCCGGTGCGTGACTCATCACCAATTATTTTCCTCCTCGCGTTTTACAACAACCCTCTCTCTCTCTGGAGATTAGCAGCTCATTGAAAATTTCATGATGAATCCATGAAGTATTTAATTTCTTTTGCTTCTCAGGGTGCGTTATCAGCCGAGGTTCAGCTTAATGTTTAATATTCAGGGCCACTTTCAGCTCTATTTGATTTATTCCACCCTGTGCCTTCCCACATTTTTTGGGCAGTTGCGCCTTTCTGCTTTTCTGTCATTCGGCTCCAAATACTGCAGAGTTTCACTCTGCATGCATATATGTGTGCGTGCCTTTTGGAAGACATTAGAGGAGGATATTGGTGCAACAGTTGTCTTAATTACTGATACCAACTTTATATGCTTGTGTGAAATGACAAATTGCCTAAAAAACCCTAACCAGGATCAATATAAGGCTCCACTGTGGCTCTTCGCTGTGGCTGTGCAAATCATGACAGCTGATAAGCTCATATGGAATAATAGAGGGGGATAGAGGTCAACCACCACTGTCAAGATTCTTCCACAAAGAAGTAGAGATGGCATTCAGTGGACCAAATCATCGTTTATTGCATAGCTGAAAATTTGTGGGTTCCTTAGATGGCAGTCTTTAACATTGCAGGGAGTGCTTCTACCTACACTCAGTGATGAGTAAATGATTGTGTTTCAGCTTATAGCCATTATTAGCATAAACCAAAAGCACAACTGTGTCCATTTATATAAATAAACTAAACTAAAACTATAGTTTACTGAACAGTTTCCGAATCACGAACTGAAACTAAACAGCACACCTAAAACCCCCAATCAAATTAAATTCAGTTTTATTTATATAGCAGCAAATATCAACAGCAGTCACCTCAGGGTGACTGCTGTTGATATTTGCTGGGGGTTGAGTTGGGGTGAGGACAGGAAGACAGGATGGGTAGATTGTAGTGAAACATACCAGCAAAATTTGCCCCCTTAGTGATGCTGGTGACTTTTCCATGTGTAGCCTGAAATCTGTTTTAGCATCTTGAACTAAAAGTTTTCAAATTTGAGGAAATAAACGAGTAAAGAATGCAAATACTGGTCTTTAGGCAGGTTTTTGCATTAGCAGTTATTAGCAAGCCACTTTGCAACCCACCTTTTTTCAATTTTTCCTCCTTTAAGTGACATACAGTACTCAGTTTTTATCAGGGGTGTCCACCCAACTTGGGCTTTTTATACATGCCCACGATGCACAGGAATGTTTCAACAGACATGATATAGAGCGATACCACCAAATATAAATCTCTGTGGAGTGAAAGACTCTTCTTTTGAATATAGTCCTAACGTAAGTCTTAATTCTTCACAGAAAAGGATGGCTCAAACCCCTATCAACTGGCTGTGCAACCATGAATATCACTTTAAAGCATGAACCATGAAATAATGGCCAGAAAATTCTAATTTTTTGAAAATGGAGTGTTTTAGTGAACCTTCTGACTGAAAAAAAGAAATATGAATTTACATATATGAATTTTAATTTGGGTCATATTGTTACATTCGGTATGTATTTGCAATCTATTGCTTAAGAATGTATTGTGCAATTTATCTTGGTTTTTCAGAGGAAAAAAAATCACAGTGATGATGTAGAAGTCTCAAAAACTCACAAAAACTCATGTATCAAATATGATGCACTACGCATTAAGTGGTTAAACTTGAATGGCATCTTGCCAACAGCTTAGTTTCTGTTTAAGTTCCACAGTGCTCACAGTATCTGCTGTAAGGAAAATTAACAGCTTTAATACTGAGGCTGTTCTTGAAAATGTTTACTTTGCTTGCTCTCAGCTGCTTCTTGTACACAGCACTTAACCTTTTCGCCTGTAACCACAATGAAGATCGCTCTATGAGGTGTGGTCACCGCAGCGTCTCATCAGCCTTGCAAATAGTTCATGATGAATAGTGCTGTGGTGCTATTGTTAGAGACTAAATTAAAGGGATGAATGTGGTGTTGGGATCCTCACGCCCTTCCTGTTCTAACCCCATGAGTGCAAGCTTCAGTCCTTTTCCAGCTTCAGAGACTTGAAATCAAAGCCTCTCTGGTGTCCTGTTTTACAGAGCCGCAGGGCCCTGAGGAAAATGTCTGCATCACCCTCTGCCATTGTGTGTTCATGGATCCCATCCAAAGATTAGTGGAGGAGAGTTTATCTGACCTTTACTGTCATTCAAAATGAACTTAATATGCACTGCTCAAACAAAGCCACATCTGTTCAGCCAAAGGATGTGAAACACAGTGGTTCCTGTCAGGGGACTGACAGAAAATACGGTGCAAACTACGTTGAGTCAGAAGTGACTAAAATCAATTAGCATCACTCACCTAGATATAATACTACTAGACCACTATTGTTGTCATGACTGGAGTCCCTCTTTGTGCGTGTAGTTTTGCTCTGAACCATACACTATGTTGTCATGATACATCACACTGCTCCACTCAAGATACATAGTGATTTATAAGAGGTGATTAGGCCTCTTTGGAGTGCTATACTGACAGAGCTGATTGCTATTGAAGCTTCTTAGCTGTAATTAAGTTACTTGAGGTTTTTTTTCCCCATTATTAGGTAGCGTAGCACCCTGGAGATGAAAATAATTTGATTAGATGAGAAAAATGTCTGCAGGCCATACTGAAGTTATTAGTGAATAAATGAGCTCTGAAGACAAGGAATTTATTAAGTACACTCACTTGACACTTCATTAGATACAGCTTGCCACTCTCAGATTAGGCCCCCTTTTGCCTTTCGAACTGCCTCACTTCAACAGATTCAACAAGGTGTTGGAAGAATTTCTCACAGATTTTGATCCATATTGACATGACAGCATGACATAGTTGCTGGAGATTTGTCGGCTACAAATTTATAATGCAAATCTCTCGATCCACCAGATCCCAAATGTGCTCTGTTGGATTGGGATCTCGCAACTGTAGAGGCCACTTGAGCGCAGTTAGAGATTCACTTTCTGAGCTTTATGAATTTCAATTCAATTTTATTTATATAGCGCCAAATCACAACAATAGTCGCCTCGAGGCGCTTAATATTTGTACAGTAGATCGTACAATAATAGATACAGAGAAAACCCAACAATCATATGACCCCCTATGAGCAAGCACTTTGGCGACAGTGGGAAGGAAAAACTCCCTTTTAACAGGAAGAAACCTCCAGCAGAACCAGGCTCAGGGAGGGGCGGCCATCTGCTGCGACCGGTTGGGGTGAGAGAAGGAAACAGGATAAAGACATGCTGTGGAAGAGAGACAGAGATTAATAACAGATATGATTCAATG
>VVHJ01048366.1:0-13607 GCA_015107715.1 Tylochromis polylepis | reverse complement strand
GCCGGTTGGATGTACTGCCATATTCTCTGAAACGCCTTTGGAGACGGCTTATGGTTGAGAAATGAACATTCAATGCACGAGCAACAGATCTGGTTGACATTCCTGCTGTCAGCATGCCAATTGCACGCTCCCTCAATGCTTGTGGCATCTGTGGCATTTTGCTGTGAGACAAAACTGCACATTCCAGGGTGGCCTTTTATTGTGGGCAGTATAAGGTACACCGGTGCACTACTCATGATGTCAGATCAGCATCTTGATGTGGCACACCTGTGAGGTGGGATGGATTATCTTAGCAAAGCAGAAGTGCTCACTATCACACATTTAGACTGATTTGTGAACAATGTTTGAGAGAAATGGTAATATTGTGTATCTGGAATGAATTTTAGATCTTTAAGTCCATCTCATGGAAAATGGGAGCAGAAACAAAGGTGTTGCGTTTATATTTTTGTTGAGTGTAGAAGGGGTGCTTCAAGGATGGAGGAAAGATGATGATTCAGGAAGTGCAGAGGATTAATAAAGAGGAAGTGGGGGCAACTGTGAAGAGGATAAAGAGTGGAAAGGTGGTTAGTTCAAAGGGAAGTTGACTTTTTAACCAGATTGATTAACACAATCCTGGAGAGTCCAAGGATACTTGTAGAATGGGGAACAACTCTACTGGTAAAAATCTTCCAAATGAAAGGTGATATGACCAGGAGGGAAAGGATTAGAAATGCGTATGTCAGAGGAACAGCTCAGGTTGAGCAGTTTGGAGACAAAGTAAGAGAGGCAAGATTGAGATTGTTCGGACATGTGCAGAGGAGGGATAGTGGATATACTGGGCAAAGGATGTTGAAGATGGAGCTATCAAACAGCAGGAAAAGAGGAAGACCACAGATAAGATTCATGGATGTAGTGAAAGTAGGGTTGCCAGGGATAGGGCAGGATGGAGGCAGAGGGTCCACTGTGGTGACCCTTAAATGAAGGAGCCAAAAAATAAAAAGTAGAAGAAGAAGAGGATGCTAGACATGTTCCACTCCTTCAAACCATGCTGGTATAACTGAGTCGTGACCTGAGTATTGGCCTGTGTTTTTTGGTTTTTTGTTTATTTTTTTTGGTGTTTGTTTATGCTCTTTGACAGTTTATGACTCACACACAGACTGACTTACAGTATGTAACTATGACGACCACATAGATTAACCCACAGGTGACTGCCAGCCTTTATAATATATAAATACATTGATGGAAGTTGAACTGAAGGAAACTTTTGGATAAAACTTTCCTTTGACTTCTTTATGTGCCCTAAACTGTGAGAGTTTATAGTCTATTTAACAGCCTAGCCGTTAGAAATTTGCATGCACTCTGAACTCTTACAGCTGTTCAGATACTGAGTTTTGCAATTAAAAGTGACACTTTGTGGGCTGCTAGTTTGGCTCACTGGCTTGAACAAGCGACCCATATTACATTCACTTTTACTTGGCCCTTTACACCATATATCCCTCAGTGGAGAAACTGTCAGTGAAGTTACAGCACAATGTAAAAAAAATTAATATTTTTGTCACTAGTGCTCGACTAATAATGCAGAGTTGTAGACATCAATACATGCTGATGCCAACACCAGCACAAGATTCACCTGAGATTATGCCACACTTTTCTTCATTTTACTCAATTTCTGATGGCAGATTTTATACACGAGTTGATTTGAAAGTAGCTGTTATCACATTAAAGTTCCAGACATGAAGATTTCAGACTGAGACGGTTTGCAAATGTCAGCTTCAGAGAGTCATTTAAAAGCAACACTAGTCCGTGAGATACTTGTTCTTTATGAAATTCTTTCTGTGACTTGAATTTGTTTTGAAAAGTCGAATGAGCTGTTCACATTGGTAACCAGACTATATGAGTGATACTGAAATTCTGGCACCACAGTAACGTAAACTCATTAAATTACACAGCCCCTGGTTACAACATTGAGGAACCTGGATTTTAAGTGGACTCCAACCAACATGTCTTTATTAGGTTATATGCAATTTAATATTGATCACATCAAAGATGTAATGAGTTTAACAGAGCTCCCAAACAACAATTTAAGAGAATTTCGATCAGCTTTGATGGACAAACAAGAAGCAAAACCTCCCATCAAAAACATCATGAAACTATTATAAGAAATGCTCGCCTGAGTCCTATTTCACCCCTCATATTATCTCTAATGCTTCAGAAATATACTTAGAAATACCATATGGTGTAAAAACTAAATCTTGGGATTATTATAAAGCAACTAATATGTGTACTATGTGTGCTGTCAAAAAATTCAGCGACTCTGCCTATAGAAAGAAAAAACTTTATCTGATTTAAATTTGAAAAAGTTATCACCTCCAATTCAAGACTACTTGCACAACCTCAATTGCAATTTCACAGCAGACCTCAAACTTGCACAAAAGTAAACTCTGTCATGGTGAAACAACTTTTATGTCAAAGATCTTTACTAGTGATAAGAGCCGTGTGTCCAAACAGTTGCTTTCAGTGAAAGAGTTTGTTATGCCTGAACCAGTAATGGGGACATCAGGCCAGAAGCACGGTAGTTAAACTGTCGTTGGAAGGGTTGTGTCCTACGAATTCTTCCGCAAAGGGAAAGACTGTCGGTGCAGAGTTTTACTGTAGCATCCTGAGGTGTCCTTAGAAGGAATATTCAATACAAAGTACCTCAACAGTGGTGTTGTGTCAGCCTGCCATTGTACGCCTCTTCAAAATGCATTAAAAGGAAGTATTTTTTTTCAGGAACATAATTTGTGATCACTCCCCACCCCACTCTCCAGATTTTATCTTGTGCAACTCTCTTCCCCAAAATGAACTCAAGTTGAAGGCTTTCAAGACACTGAAGGACACTGTGCAGGTGATCAGAAAGAGACTTCCACTTACTGAAGGTTTTTTTACTGAAGGTGCACAAGGAGACGATCATGAAGGGAAGACAAAGCAAATTAAAATCAAGTAGACTGCAATCATGGAACTTTTTTGTCATGTGTTAGCAGCAATACTTTTACACAAGTCAGGCTTTTGTACTCACAGTGATTGGTGAAAGGTGACATATGGCTGGATCAGTGGCACTGTGAGCAGAGGTTCTCTCGTACTCTGTGTTATAGCCTCTCACCTTTGACCTCTGGCTAGCGTGACGCACCTGTTTGGCATCACTGGACAAGTGACGACTAACAGGAGTTCGAGAAGAGTAGTCTTCCTCCGTGTCTGAGAACTGGGCCTGAGATGGAAAAGGACTGAAATCAGTAACCCATACTTCAAAGCTTTGTACAAGGACATAAAATACATAACACATTAAATATGAGGCACACTCACTGATTCACTCTCAGACTGGGAGGAGTTGTGAGTCCTGCTGGGGCCTTTGCACTCTGACTGGCTGGTGAGGGTTGATCGGCGGGTGGACTGGAAGCTGCTGCTGCTGAAACGGTCTCTGCCCGTCATACACAGCAATACCCCGAGGTAAGGAACGTACCTGCTGATTGCTGACCTGAGCGAGACAGAGAAATTTTCCAATCCATATTTTTTTTTTTTTAAATTACATGATATTGAAGTGTGGAGCTCCATGACATCCATACAAGCTGAGATGAATAAGACAAATGTCAGCTTTTAATGAGAATACAGAAAAAAGTCCCCTCTCTCAACTTGTCACAAGGCATGACTGCTTAAAGTTTGGTAAATCATAAATGGACTAGTTATATATACAGAATAGTGCTTTTCTACTCTCCCTGAGTACTCAAAGTGCTTTATACAAGTTTGAGTAACGCTGTGCATTTAAGGGGTTGTGGTGTAACTACTAAGACTACCCAGGATGTCACTGTATTAGTCAGTGGTGGAAAGCACATAATTTTTTTCCTTTATTACAGTGTGCTGCTCATTTACTACTATTTTATTATTTCCTTACTAATGCTCATGTTCGCCCAGCACTTTGTAACGTCTTTAAAACTGGCTCCATTGCCGGGTGCAAAATGGATGCCCACGTTAGGATTAGCTTTAAACCAATAATTTGATGAGAACAGAAAAGTTATCATGAAATGGACTTGGTGAGGATCAAAGTGCTTGCTCAGATAGAGTTTGTTTATACTTACACTCACTAGTGCGCAGGCGTGTTCATGGTTTCAGGTATGGCAACAAATTTAGGGGTAGCTGTAACTCAGTAGGTAGTGTAGGTCATCTACTAATTGGAAAGTTAGTGGTTCAATTCCTGGCTGCCAAATATCCTTGTGCAAGATATTAACCCCAAGTAGTTTTCTGATGCATCCATTATAGTATAAATGTGTGTGATTGGTAGATGTAAAATTGGTAGATGGACTGATTCTTATAGAACACTTTTCTACTCTCTTCATTCACAACCATTCATACAAGCGTTTCCTTTTATGCTTAAATGCTTTCTAAGTTGCTATACACATAACAGTAAAAACAGTGAGTCTGGTACATTATACACCTCTTGTAATTAGTCTTCAGCCAGTGCTAGCAAACATACTTTTTTTCCAGGCTTTACAAATAAATTGACAAATGTGTTGTGCCATTTGTTTGTTTGTTTGTTTGTTTGTTTGTGCATTTTAAAATTTTCATTTCATGTGCGCCCAGAGGCATCTTTAATTTGATGTCATTAAATCGTAGAAGCAAGAGTGACAATCATAGCCAGTGCTGAAAATTTCATTTCTTTTAACTTCAGATTTGAGACGATACCCAGTAGAAATACAGTGCTACGGAAGGAAGCGCATCGTGTACATGAAAGTATAGCTAATGAATATTATCAGAATTTTTTTCCCAGTTGATTACACACATTTATAATATTTTTCTTTAAAAATTCAATGTTTTACTGCTTCACCCTACAAATCAGAAAATATGGTCAAAAGTCTGAAAAATAGGTTTTGAAATGAAGTGTTCTACAACTCACGCCCTGAGTAATTTATGTCCAAATCCCTTAATCCCCAATTGTTACTGCACTGGACCTTCTTGTGGGATCGGTGTGTATGTGTGTGTGAGTGTCATGTGTTGCAGGAGTTTCCCATGTGGAGATGTAGGAGGTTGCAGGAAGTGCCAAAGACCTGGCCAGTGCTCTGCAGGGCTATTTAAAGCCTGCCTTCTGTAGCTTTGGACCTCTGCTTCACTCCTGTGACAGTAACAGTGCCGTCTCCACGACACATCACCCTGTTTGATTCTTTTTGAGTTATGATTTTAGTTGTTTTTGCACATATATCCAATACCATACACTTAACAGCCCATCCATGCACTATTTTGCACCACTGATACATGTTTGCTACTTAATTTAAAACATCTATTGTGTAATCATCTTTATTCTGTAGCATTTTTGCCTAATGGTACTTTTTCAAAATCTTGCATTCAAAAAAAGCTGTTTTGGATGCAAGCTTTGGATGCTACAGAGATTTGTAAATTGAAGAGTTGTAGCTTGTTCACAATTTTTTATATTAGAATGTGATTAAAGGAGTGCAAAGCAGTGACTGGGAGTGTGATGCGCCTCTGTGTGATGGCACATTTACCCTCTGGTTATTGTATTTGATCATCTTTATTAACCTGCTTTCCAGCACTCTCTGTTTCATGCACAGTAATGATTAGCTATGAAGACTCATCTGCTTGCATATGAAGTCAGCATGGGTGGAGTGTCTCTCTCTCTCTCTCTCTGCTCTACCACTAGCCTCCCTTAACTTCAGCTGCTTAGTACAGTTTTTTAAAATTCAATATTATATTAAGTTGGGTGTAGTCCTGCTTTCACTTTCTAATTTCATTAGTTTGGTTTATTAACACAAGTTTAGATAAGATGACTAAATCGAATCACCCACTGGGTGGGTGGCCTTCAACCCTCTTTTGTTTGTTTCTGGAACACCAGTCTCCTTTATCTGTGTTTTGTAATGGTTATTTTTGTATTCTTAAAAATTCTTTGAACTGCAGAAACTTTGTGACATCTTATTTGCTGGGCTCCTGAGAGATTTGAAGATGTTTGGGGGCTGAGCCTATGGTTCAAACCTAGGACCTCTCACACCCCAAGCTAAAATTATACCCTTTTAATATAACTGAAGAATAATAAAGCCTTACTGTGATATACTGTAAACCATACATGTTAATTGTTCTGTGGTTGTGGGATCAGTGGATGAAGCTACAGAGTGAAACCTGTGGGTGCTGTGTGTCTTAACACCCAACTTCAGCACAGCCTCATCAGCATCAGTAAAAGCATCAACTACAGAGCAACCTCTTCACTAAAACTCCAAAAAATAATCTCCTTTTCAAATCTGTGCTGATCAGATGTAACTGACTATAGACTGAGCAAACACATCCCAGCCATTTATATGGGTGACAGTGACAAACCTGGCAACACGGTATCAATTATGCACACATGCAGAGAAAAAGCAATACCAAATTTGACACACTCTCAAACCAAATAAAATGAAATATTTACTTGGAGAGATAACTAACATGAGCATGGAAGCTACTTAATTTGTTCTTTAAAAAATTCAGAGCCCACGGGGAAAAGCACAGAGACAACATGAAACTTTACTGAAGTACTTCAAAATTATTCTTTTGCATTTATTCTTTGCTTTCTCTGTATAACCATCATACTTCTCTGTCACAATGCTTTATAATTCTTTTTTGAAACATCTTGTTTTCTTTCTTTTCTCACATTCTTACTGTGGTGTACCATTGTGTACATACTGAAGCTGCAAAAGCTTTTTACTTTTATGTCCTTAATTATTATTCTGACACCTTGTGTAACGTCTGCTTATTCATCACTGTTGTGTGCAAGGAGATTGAGAAAGAACACCGTTATTTTTTAAGCAACTGTTACTGCCGCTTAACACTTGAGTGTACATCCTACCTGTATTTAGGATGTGTTATGGCATATATGATGGGGTTGTGGATAGCAGATGCTTTGGCGATCACAGCGGGAACAGAGTTCATGTAAGGAGTTAACAAGTCTGCATACCTGAGAGAGTGAGAGAGAGAGAGAGGGAGAGAAAGAGATGAGACAGATGGTGGCAGAAAGAAAAATGAGACAAGGAAATGAGCCACATTTGTGTGACACGGGCATGGGTGGGCGTGTGCTGTCTTGTGCAATATTAGTGCAGAGACACAGGACTGGGACACACAGTTGCTCTTGCATTCAGTGCTGAATTCATCCCTCAGTTCACCCGACCATTTTCCTAACTGATTGTCCAGCCAGGGTCTCGGTGGGCTGGAGGCTGTACTTCAGGTGACACTGGGACAATGATGGGGTACATCTTGGACAGGCAGCACGGTCCATCACAGAAGAACAGGCAGCCATTCTTATTCTTTTGCAGGTAGTTGTGTTACTGGCCACCTGATAAATTCAGTATCCAGCCTTTGCTAGTTTCTTATGGTCTACCAAGTCTTGAGAGCCATATGGTGGTTTGCAACAAATCTACTTAAAAAACAGAGGTTCAGTTCTGTCGTGCATGTATATTGATGAATAATCTATTCTAGGTAATCCATTACGGGAGTTTATTATTTACAGTCTTGTTATGACTAAAACCACTCAGCCAGCTTAAAATGGTGAAATACTGAAACAGCTTTAATGACATCTTCAGTCCTAAACTCAATACTTCTTTATTGTGAGTCAAACACCCAAAAAGTGTTGAGCTTTGGTGGTTTTTCATCCTCATGGAGAAGTTTAGACATCACTGGACTGTGAAAAAAGATGTCACTTTAGCAGACTTTGACACACACTTGTGCACTTACCCAGCAAATGCAGTGAGGGCTGTGCAGGAATAAGGGGCCCAGGAGATGACAAACAGCAGGATGACAATGAGTGCAATTTTGGCCATCCTCCATTCGCTCCTCATTTTATGGAACCTCTTTGCAGAGTCTCTGGTCCCCTCGCAGTTGATCTTTGTTATTGCCCTATGATGCACAGACACACCCACGACCAGTAAAAATAGTTGCTGAAAGCCGTTGTCTATAATATAACACAATTTGAAATTTTACTGTAATAAAAGACCCTCATTCATAATTAATTTGTATGGCTAACTTGTTGATATTCACACAGCTGTGAATATCAGTGTGTCACAGGAGTGTAGAAGACCTTTGAGAAAAATAGCCATAAATGGTGTCGATGTGCATGTGTGCATGAACAGTACCAACCGCGTTGTGTGTCGAATGGCTCTGAAGATGCAGCAATAGCAGAAAATGATGACAAAGAGAGGGATGAAGAAGACAAAGGTAAAGAGCAGCATGGTGTAGGAGCGGACAGAAGGGGTGAACGTCATGTAGTCCCAGGAACAAGACGTCATCAGACCCTCTGGGACGTAGGCACCTTTGGGAGGACATAAACTCTTTTGGTCATTTTCCACATCATTAAATCTGACATTTTTCTCCTGCCTCTTTGCTCCTGAAAAGCCTTTGACTTCATACTTCCGAATTTTGAACATGCTTTTGCCTGCTACTTCAATAAAAGGCTATCGGTACAGTCTTGTATGAATGAATTTACTATATGGCCAACCTTTTACCACACTGATTTAATCTGTGTATTCAGTTGACAGAGAAATGGAAGAAAACACAGTTTTATATAAGATGTATGGAAGGAAATCCACCCTATAATTACTAAACTCATTAAACAATGCATTAAAGAGCCAATGGCCTTTGAAAATACCGGTAACAAAGCATAGATGGGGAATACACGTACAGAATTGAGCTGCATTACTTGTTTGTACTGTAGATGTAATTTATCCTCTCTCACTGTATTTTATTGGAGTCACTGAGATATTTCTTTGAAAGCCTGAAGAGGATTTCTTGCCATTGTTAGTATGGCTTTCCATTGATTGTCACTCCCTGAGACTAGACTTGAATACATAAAATGACCACAGCTTCTTAAGAATGCATTACATACCAATAGAAAATCAATTAAGAGCCTTGGCTGTTAAAGAATGGATAAAGAATGGGTTAATCCACATTCAAGTCAAACACATCTCCCCTGCGGTTCCATTGTTTTTTGCACATGGTCCAAAAGTACCTTTATTTTTAGTCACACAGTATTAGTGATATGTTTGATTTGACTTTTATTTGTAGCCATGGCTATGATTATGGTTGGGCTTAATAAAAAAGCATGGTGTAGATTTTAATTTAAAATCTCCAACCTTTTCAGGAAAAGCTTGGATTTATAGAGATTAAGAAAAGGAAGAAGACTTTCAATGGTGTTGCCATGTAACCCATTATGTACTACCTTTGTGTGTGTGAATCCTTTGTAGAGGCGACACCATGCTGTGACAGCCTATGTAAGTATCCAAATTTGACTATTCCCTGCATTTGTTTGGGGTTTTTTCTTACTCTACACCACTATTAATCATAATTGTTGGCCGTATTTTGTTGTATCAATCAGTCCTCCCACACTTTCTATACAGGTCTAAGCTTAAGCGTATATGATTTTAGAAATGTAGACTTGTTCTTCATGAGTTGCAGCAGTTGCTTTCACAGCTGGAGTTGTACTTTGTGATACTGGAACAAGATGTGGACAAAAATACCACCCCTAAATCAAACACAGTACAGGAAAAGCCAAAAGCTAGTACAAGAGAGACGGCTCAAACATGGTTCTGTGGTGGTACGCACAGCTTTGCAGACCATTGTCTACATGTTGTAGCTGTTTACTCTCAACAGGTGGCAGTGTCACAAGCAACCATACTCTTGCATGTGATGTTGTTAGGCCTAGTCAGCCAAAGAGAATTTATAAGACACAAAGAGCTAAAACAGTGAAACACAGTGTTAAAAACTGTGGAAAGTGTCCACCACCTGTGCTTCTCAGGTTGAACTTTTTATCTTTGATTTTTTTTTTTCACTCTTCTCTTGTTTGTGGTGAACTCCGCTGTCATTCCCTTTTCTTGTTATGGTCCACTTTTCAACCAGTCAGCGTTTGACCTTCACATAGCTTCATCAATGCTAAGGTGTCAGGTTCCTGGAGGGCTGCATGCAAGCATATTTGCATTGGTCACATACCCGTTTGTGTATACTCTGCACAAACAGATGCAAACACGGTACCATAAAACAAGTGTAAGGCTGCAAAGCCTCAATAAACACTGTTCCACTATCATATCCATCAAGTGTTTAAATGATTCACCTGAAATGTTTAGGGTTTTTTTTCCATGCTGACATAATGTCACACTTTTCACCAGAAAATAGAAATGCTGACATTAGTTAGAATAGTCAGAAATAAGAACCTAGACAGAGATTAAAAAATATATTGCTATATCACACTGATAATTATTATTAAACGTCCAGGTTACTGAATAAGATTGCACTCACTCCAGCCAAAGAAGGGCGGCAGACTCCAGCCCATCGAATAGATCCAGGCGACAGCCACAGTGGTGAACGCTTTCTTACGAGACATCACCCCAAGGGAAGCCAGAGGCCTGGTGATCACCATGTACCGGTCCACTGCAATCACCATCAGTGTCATCATACTGCAGATACCGAAGAGCGCTCCACAGAAGGCGTACAGCTCACAACCTGGGTAGGAGATGTGAACAGATAGTAAGAATAAATGCTCATGTTGATACTGACCACATCTGATTGAATAATAATTGTAGTAAACACTACAGTGATGCAGACAAAGTGGTTAACACTGTAGCCGCACTGTTTGCAAAAGTTAGGTTTAGTTTTCTATTCATAAGGGCAACTTTTTTGCTCGTTCACCGTTTGAGATCTATGCTTCACAGTCTATACATTTGGACAGTAAGAATTTGTTAGAGTCGAGTGTCAAAAACTGCATTCTTCCAATAACCACTCGAGGCTTGAGTGAGTGTCTTTATAACTCATGAGTTTAAATTGTCTCAAGTCTCAAAGTTATCAACCCAGCCATGAGGGCTCCATACAAATGTACTCCTAGTAACGGTCTCAAACCAGAATAAATGGAGAGAGTTGCATCAGGAAGGGCATTTGGTATAAAATCGTTGCCAAATCAAGTATGGGCATTATCATGAAGGAGATTTCCATACTGACACCTGTGTTAACAATGACCGACACCAGTGCTGTTGACCAGCAAGGTACTTGTTGTAACTAGGATACTGCTGGTTAAAGAGAAAGAGGAGACAGCGTGTTTGGAGGCAGGCTGGAGGAAAAGAGGAAGAAGACAGGGAAGGTGTATGGATGTAGTAAAGGAGGACATGCAGAGGGTTGATGTGATAGAAGAATATGAAGGAATAGGATGAGATGGAGGCAGGTGATCGACTGTGGTGACGGAACAGGTGAAAGAAGAGGAATAAGGTCTTAAGGGCCGCTATGACTGACAAGTGGATACCAACACAAGCAGCAGTAGGTAGTAAGAGAACTTCAGAAACCAGTGGATGACATCATGGTGGCTATTTCCATCTTTTATTTACAGTTTATTGTCACATGCAGCATTAGCATGAACTTCATTGACATATATATATATATATATATATCTTTATCCTTTTTTCAATTAGCTTGCTAAAAAAAAAAGCCCCAAAACTGTCTATTTAAATAATTTGATTGGCACTCAATTTCACGCTACATTTCAAAGTATAATGAGATAAATGAGATATGAAATGCTGGAAAAGAACTCTAGGTTAGCGATTACAGTTAACATCATTTGCAGACAAGTACATGTCATGGATTAGAAATTAGAGAAAATGTGAGGGAAACAGAATGCAGGAAGTGTGAAATCGAATGTTTATATAATGAAGAACGTGGTAATAATATTTCAATATACTCTGTCTTTTTTTAGAGAGACACATTGTTGGCACATTTCCATTTAATCTGTCCATGAGGAAATCTAATAGATACACTTGTGGAAATATATTCATGCAGATAGACATGCACAACAAACGACAAGCATTCACTCATCATTTCATCAGCTGTTTTTCCTCCAGGCTGTAGTTTTGTAATTACCATTGACCTGTCACACGTCATATAATCACAACACCAAGTCACTGCATCCAAGTACATGACGAACTCTGAACTGTGTTGGCTTTGTGGTGAAACTCAAACAAATACAGGTGATTAAGGCAGTTTCATATAGTGTACATCAACACATCTGTGTGTGTGCGTGTGTTCAAAAGCCAAAGTTAATGAAGCTAATAAATTCCAGACTGGTTCACAATAAACAGCAGATGTTTTCTGAAGAAGAACAATATTTTTAAGTCCTGTGGCATTTGCTGTAACAACAGTGCTGATAGTATACTGAAGTCCAAATGCTTTATAAGTGAGGGAAAAAATTAATGACATTGTTTTTATGTAAAATGTGAAAATATGCAATAAAGATTGACATTTCAATCTAAAAACAAAATAATAAAAATTGCGATTTGCATAAGGTACATAAAGTAAAGTTAAAGTTAAACTACAACTTCCAGAGAAGATCCAGAAGAAGAAAAAGTATGGCATGTGAAAGCATCTGATTTGTTAGAATGAAAGTGGTCAGATAAATACATTCAACAATTTTAATTGGTGATCATAATCCATGATTTCTCAAATGTTTTGCAGTGTTTGGAATTTGGCTGGAGCTCATTTAATTATGGCATCTTGTGATGCTTTATCCATTTTCTTTGCCGCTTCACCAAACAATGTTGCAGGTGTGCAGTAGCCAGTCCCTACTGATACTGGGCGATAGCCAAGGAACACCCATCAGTCAATCATAGGGCTTACACACAGAGAGAGAGAGAGACAACAATTCGCTCTAACAACCACCCAACAGTCCATCAAATGTAAAACCTGCTTGCTTTGAATTTCACTTAATTTGTTCTTCTTGTTTTCATTTGATTTTTTTAAGGGCTCTGCACTGGTTCCCCTAGCAGCTTATTTTATATCACAGAATACTCAAATCAAAATATAACATCAGTCACGTTTTTCATATTTCTCATATTTAAGCCCCTGAATTCATTCATTCATTCATAAAGACATGTCACACACCAGTAAAAGCTATTAAATTGATAACAAGAAACAGAAAAGCCTTGATACCTGCACAGGATTGGTGATAGTTACATAGCCCTAAACTATAGCTACTGTACACCCTCACTTGTGGGTGAATGGGTTAAAAATACCACCCAGTCTGAATGTTATCAATCTATTGACTGACACAGCTCTCTTAAGGTTCTGCCACAGCAATTCAGGCCCCGTTTACACATATACGTTTTCCCTTAAAAACGTATACTTTCCCCTTCGTTTGCACCTTTCGTTTACACACAAACGGAGATGTCGCCTCTGAAAACGATTCTTTCTAAAAACTCCGCCAAAAGTGGAGATTTTGGAAAACGTGTGGCAGTGTGGACTGCAAAAACGGAGGCTCTCAGAAACGATGACGCATTTTAGTCATGTGATGCAGTCATGTGACCAATTCAAGTAAGATGGCGGACGGCATTGTACAGCAGTTGTTTTGTTTGCTCTCAATTTTGACGGCCCTATTAAAGATTAATATCAGTTTGTACATGCTCCAGATAGCTTTTCTTCAAAGAAGAGGGAATGTAAAGTAAATAAGTAAATAAACGGCAGACGGAAATGACGCAGGTCGAATCGTCTTACGTTTCACGCATGCGCGGTACAGGAACGTACGTGTTTTCGGAAACGATTGAAAACGATAGTGTGGACGCGGAGCGTTTTTAGACGAAAACGCCGTTTTCAAA
>VVHJ01048365.1:0-13958 GCA_015107715.1 Tylochromis polylepis | reverse complement strand
TGAGTCCCCAGACCCCCAATAAAGCAAAAAACTGCACATTCCAGGGTGGCCTTTTATTGTGGGCAGTATAAGGTACACCTGTGCACTACTCATGATGTCAGATCAGCATCTTGATGTGGCACACCTGTGAGGTGGGATGGATTATCTTAGCAAAGCAGAAGTGCTCACTATCACACATTTAGACTGATTTGTGAACAATGTTTGAGAGAAATGGTAATATTGTGTATCTGGAATGAATTTTAGATCTTTAAGTCCATCTCATGGAAAATCGGAGCAGAAACAAAGGTGTTGCGTTTATATTTTTGTTGAGTGTATATGTTAGAAGAATATATATGCTGGCTTTGCTCGTCTATCTACGTGCACTTACGTGCATGTGCACTACCCTCCAGAACTGGCTGCTTTGCTCGTTCGTGTAGACCCGCCCCTGTCTCTTCTTAGTGGGTGTGTTTTAATTAGGTTTTAGTGTTTTATCTGTTTTATCAAGTGTGTGTTGTGGTCAGCAGTGTGAATTTATACTAACTGCGATTTAATGTTGCTTTAACCTGACACTATGGAGAATAAGGTCTTATAGGAGTATTACTATTTTTGATTGTGGAGTGGAGACTGTGCTTTGAACGGTAAATGTAAGTGTAGAAACAGCTTTGTTGGACTGGTTTTTAACTTGGTAAAACAGAGCATGAATCTTTTCTTAAATCAGCTTTTCACAGGTTTTACCTGTGAGGTCTTTTCTCAGGGAAAAGGTGACCATGACACCTGTGGAATGTCCTTTTGTCAAAAACATGTGCTGTCTTATGACCACTGTTTGTTCCATGAGAAGCTGGACACGTACGGACACGAGCGCGTGCATGCCCCCCTCAGACCTGGCGCCTTTTCTCATTAATGTCTTTGTTAATTAAACTGAATATTTTGTGGGGGGGTGTGGCTCCGACGCCCATCCAGGCATCAACTGGTCTTTCTGCCAGCTGGCTGGACCCACAGCTTCCATGCTGGGATCTGCCTCACAACCTGGGCCTGACCCCAGGGGCAGAGCAGGGCTGATACTCCACATTCAGCCTCCTTAACAGTGAAAAAAAAACTTGTAGTGCTAGTTTGGGTCTTACCACAAATGAGCCTGCAGTGTGAGAGAGTAATAATTATTATTGTTGATTATGTTTATGTGTATGTGTTTGTGTGCATATTGTAGTTTTGTGGAATTTGTTGTATTTGATTTTCATGCATATTTTCCTGCTTTGAAGAAAAGACAAATGGTACTATGAAATTAATAAACTGTGACTTCACTTCCGTTTTTCATGTATTTCTTTATTCTGGTAAGCTCGTGTCCGTGTAGACCTGACGTGATAACCGGTAACCACAGCGACCGAGCCTGCAGTTTAAAGCCTGCTGCCGCTGTGACGTCACCCAGCTGGCTCTGCTTCATAGAACTGAAGTTATGCGCGTACTGAAGCGCGCGCACGCGCCCAATATCGGCGGCTGACACCGTGACCTCTGACCCCGCCCACAGGGCTCGAGCGCGGAGGCTGTCGCAGACACCGAGCCGTCTTTCAGACTTTGTCCGAGTTTCTGGAAGCTTCAGCGGGAACCCCGGGAGCCTCCTGCCGCCTCCGGATCCGCGGTAAGGACACGAGCTTCCCGCCTCTCTGTCTCTTTAACGGAAACACGAAGCAGCTCGTGAGCCAAAACTTTTCAGTGACCTGCTCACAGATTCCAGGTAAGTTTGTGTGATGAGCTTCTTCTGTTCCGGTGAAACACACCTGTAGCTGTGCGAGCGGCCGAAGCTGCTCCACCCTCCGTCCGGTGTCCGCCGGGGCACACGGTCCTGTTACCGAGCCGAACCCACCGCAGCACCGAGTGAACTGAAGCTCAGACATTAAATTCGATGAATTTTGAAGGGAGTCTGGTGTGGCCGGTGCTGTCAGCGGCTTGTGTTTAAACTTTTGAACCTGTGAGTCTGCTCTTATCCAGTCACTGCACTGATCAATGCTGTCGTTTAGATTCGTTCTTCTGTCAGGGTGTAGCACAGACAGATCTGCGCATGTGTACAGTGAAAGGTTGTTAATGGGTCTGTTTGACTTAAATGATGACAAGCGCCTGAGCTTCAGGTTTAAAGGATCGTTCCGCAGTGTTTTCCCGACGCTGGGCTCTGATACTGAAACAGGAGCGCTGAGTTCGTTTGCTGCTTCTTCTCTGAAACCTGAAACCTGCTGCTGATGATGATGATGATGAGGAGGAGGAGCGCTTGATTCTGTGATTAAGGTTCTGTTGCTGGGTGTGAGGAGGAGGCCACGGTTTAACAAGCGATGAAGCATCCGCCTGGAGTGAGGAAGTCTTTATCATGAACTCATCTGCTGACAAGGAATTTCTCCACCCAGTCAGCCTGTCTTCACTCTCACACACACACACACACACACACCTACACACACACACCTTTACAGGTGAATTTCCTGCCTTTGTTTCTGCTGGTTTACACAGTTAGTGCTCACTTTATTAGGAACATGTTGCAGTGAGTCCTGTCTGAAAGTTTCATGGTTGTGTTTAATATTCTGGTGCTTTACTGAGGCAGGAAGGATGGCTGGCTGGCTGGGGCAGCGGGGGGGGGGTTGGCATGCAGTAAATGCCCCGGGGCAGATTTGAATCCAGGCCCCTTTGACCATGTGAGCAACCTGCTCCACCTAGGGAGCGACACTGGTGACCTGTGAGGCTTTAAAGTTCAGCTTTCCTCACAGCGGCACATTAATGTGGCGAGCGTGCCCAGCTGTCAGGACACGCACTGAGGAGCAGAAATACCAGAAATGTCTGACATATTTCACCCACCACGCTGTGACACGCAGACGCATTGGTCATGTGACTTGTCTTCACCGATGAAAACTCTGCAGCACACTGAGTGCAGGGTTCACGTAGCCTTCAGTCCGATTCATTCAGCTCCAAATCACAGCCGCGGTCGCCTCGACGCTTCGTGTTTATTTTTCTGTTACTGGAGCCAATCGTGTGATTTATCATCAGTCTGTTAATCAGCTGATTCACTGCATTCTTCTCTGTTTCTTGTTATTCATGCAGTCCACAGAGTGTCTTTGTCCTGTCTTCCTCCTCTAATCCCCAACCGGTCTGAGCCTGGCTCTGCTGGAGGTGTCTTCCTGTTAGGAGGGAGTTTTTCCTTCCCACTGTTGCCTGCTTGCTCATAGGTGGTCATGTGATTGTTGTCTCTGTGTTATTGTGGGGAGTGTAAAGAGAGTAAAGCACCTCGAGGTGATTGTTGTGGTGATTTGGAGCTTTGTGAATAAAACTGAAGTTGAAGCCGGTCCACATCAGAGGTGGACTCGAGCTGTCGGTCAGGAATGTAATTCAAATAATAATTTATGACACAACTAAAGCCAAACGGAGTCCAGTGACAGGACTCTGACCTCCTGAGCAGATAAAGACGTGCACTCGAGGAGCTCAGTTTGTGACTCGTGTTAATGAATGTGAAACTGTGAGCCTGAGGCAGGCTGACATGGGCGTGATGTCATCACTTGTGTCGGTCTGCTTGTCGTGGACGTTAAAAAGATGACGATGTCTTTGATTGTTTGTGATTGATTACCTGTATCTGTTTTAACCCTCGTCAGCTCAAACGTCGGTAAAACCTTTGGCCTGTCGTCATGGCAACCAATACCAAATGGGGGGCGGTAAAGGACCAGGTGACCAGAAGCCCGACCACAGTCACCGATGGCAAGGTGGAGGCCAATCTGGAGAACGCCGATCCCGAGCTCTGTATCCGACTGCTGCAGGTAGGAAAGAAGCAGAACCTCAGGAGTCCTGCGGGTGGAGGGGGAGGGGTCTTGCAGCTCTGACCGACGGTCGCTCTGCCCCTCCAGGTTCCCACGGTGGTGAACTACTCGGGTCTGCAGCGGCGGCTGGAGACAAGCAATCGGTCATGGATGGTGCAGTTCCTGGAGCTGCGGGGTCTGGACCTCCTGCTGGAGGCGCTGGAGCGTCTGTCGGGCCGCGGCTGTGCCCGCATTGCCGACGCTCTGCTGCAGCTCACCTGTGTCGGCTGCGTCCGGGCCGTCATGAACTCGTCCGCAGGGCTGCACTTCATCCTGGACAACGAGGGCTACGTCAGGACGCTGGCTCAAGGTGGGTGGAGGACCGGAAAGTCAGAGTGAAGCAGATCTGCCTTAAAACCGCCTTAAAATCATGTTTACATGCTAGCCTGAGCAACAGGTAGACTCAGGTGGCTGTTTCAGCCTGAGCTCAGCAGGTAGCAGGTGTACTTGTGAGGTGACGAGGATGACTCTGAGCCCCCACAATCGTTTGTCGTGTTTATGAAAGCTGTAACTCCGCCCCCTTGTGTGCCCTCAGCTCTCGACACGTCCAACGTCATGGTGAAGATGCAGCTGTTCCAGCTGCTGGCGGCTCTCGCCGTCTTCGACCCTCGGGGACACCACCTCGCCCTGGATGCGCTCGACAACTACAAGGTATGCTCATGTCCTCGTCCACTTCCTCCTTTCTCCTTATTTCCTTCTCTTCCTTCCTTTTTTTCCACCCTTTTTACTCGGTTTCTTCCTTCTCTGTCTCCTCTGAGACAATTTGTGATGTCATGAGATCAGTTTAAGTAATCTGAACCCCCCCGGTGGAGCCGTGAAGAGGCCGTTTGGGTCGGTTTGAAAAGCTTTATCGGCAGGACGCTAACAAAAGGAAGTACGAGTTAGTTTCAGGGAGAGCCGAGGCCAACACGACAAGCAGGACGGCTCAAACTGAAAGCCGTCAGCTGATTACCTGAGTCAGACCGGGTCAGTCTGGCTGTTGTGATGCGGCAGAGCTCCACCCCATCTCCTCACTGCCAGGTGAGAGCAGCGGGGACCGTCATCTGTGTACCATCAGGGCGTGACCGCAGATACGCCACAACAGACAGCTGAGCCTCAGACGGTGCAGGTGTTATCGTCCTCGCCTGGCCTGTTCTCACATGCTCTGAACTAACAGCAGGGCATCATGGGATACCACGCGCACACACACACACACACACACACATGTCGGGTATTCATATCTTGTGGGGACATCTAATTGACATGATGCTTTCCCTAGCTGCTTACCCTAACCATGAAAAATGAATGCCTAAAGCTAACCTAACTGTAACCCTGACACTAAAACTACATTCTGAGTCTCAAACATGCCTTCAAACTCGTGGGGACGGGCACTTTGTCCCCATAAGGGCTGTTGGTCCCCACAAGTATAGTAAACTTCCAATTTTTGGTCCCCACAAAGATATGTGCGCACACGTATGCACACACGCACACAGCTGTTAGGAGTGTTTCATCATCACACCT
Source organism: Tylochromis polylepis (assembly GCA_015107715.1). Taxonomy (NCBI): domain Eukaryota; kingdom Metazoa; phylum Chordata; class Actinopteri; order Cichliformes; family Cichlidae; genus Tylochromis; species Tylochromis polylepis. The sequence continues at coordinate 8,658 of VVHJ01048365.1, read as the reverse complement.
CAGTTAGCCTGAAACAGGAAGTTGTTTAATGAAGGTGTAAACGAACCGCGTCTGTCCTCTGACCTGTGCGGAGTCACTTCCTGTGTCTGTGTTCAGAGTCTGAAGAAGCAGCAGTATCGCTTCAGCGTGATCATGAACGAGCTTCATGCCACCGACAACGTCCCCTACATGGTGACGCTGCTGAGCATGGTCAACGTCCTCGTGCTGGAGGAGGAGGAGCTGAGGAGGAGGCACCGGGTGCGGCAGGAGTTCATCGGTAAGACGATCTGTTTATTGCCGCACTGACATCACCACTGACACCGTTACAGCAGTGACATCATCATCACTTCGTTACGCTGTCATTGCTGACATCACTGCTGTCGTCATGATGTAGGGTCTTTACCTCACACAGAAAGACCTCGAAGTGACTGTTGTTGAGATTTGGTGCTGTGTAAATAAAGTTGAATTAAACTGTTATCAGAGTAACGTGTAGGAGGAGCTTGATATCTGTCGCAGTGTGACGTCACATCTCTGTACGGAGGCTGTCCTGGAGACGGGCCTCGCCGAGGGCTCGAGCGTCAGACCCTCGGTGTGAGTCGCTGCTGTTTGATCAAAATGAGAAGTGAAATATGTGCCTGTGATTTTCAGGTCTGCAGCTGCTGGACCTGCTCCCCAGGCTCAGGTACTGGCTTCATTCTCACTTCGATTAATAAAGTGATGGAAGCAATCATGTTTCCATCAGTTTCCTGTGTGTGTCTGCAGGGAGACGCAGGACAAAGACCTGAACATTCAGTGTGACGTGTTCGAGGACTCTCTGTCGGAGGACATGGAGGAGATGGAGAGGCTGTACGAAGGGATCGATATGAGCAGCCATCAGCAGGTCTTCACGTCACTCTTCACCACGGTAACGGCACTTTAATGAGTGATGCGACTCGAGCGGGAGTGTTTAAACTGCTAAACTCAACACTTTCACCCTCAGTGAGATCGACGCGGTCTCTGTGAAAGTGACACTGCTGGTAGTTCTCTGTTCGATGACAGAAATGACTCTTACCTGTCTCCTTACTGACCCCCCTCTGCGTCCAGGTGTCCAGCCGACCGTCCTCCGTGCAGCTGCTGTCCATCCTTCAGGCCTTGTTGCTGGTGGGTCCGGACAGAGCTGAGGTCTGGTGTGCTCTGGAGGTGCTGATGGATCGAGCCACCCTGCTAGCTCAGGACGGTAAGTATGAAGGCGCCTCCAGCAGCAGATCACTGTGTCCAGCTCTGACTCTGCCTCTTTGTAGAAGCGTCCTCTCTATATGAACCATGACCTCTGTAAAGGAGTCACTCAAGGTTCAGAGGTAGGCCGTGTTTTATGTCTCTTTGTATAAATGAGACCAGGTAGAGTGTGATCAAAGCTGAGGGCATGTCACAGGATCAGGCGAAGGTGAACTCACCGGCTCTGTTTTTCTGGATCACAGCTGAGGTAGACTCTGCAGACTGCCTGCTGGAGAAGCTCCTCCCCCAAAAGACCTACTCAGCCAATCACAGGAGCCGTACCATTGACAGGGCGGTTCAGACTAGACCACCAGACAGTCTTCCCAGCCAATCAGAGGCACCCACCAAAGATGCTCCGACAGCCCCCACTGCAGTAGCACTGCCTCAGGCTCCTCCCATGTCCTGTGCTCCCCCTCCTCCTCCTCCTCCCCCTCCTCCACCTCCACCTCCACCTCCCTTACCTGGTGCTATGACTCCACCCCCTCCTCCCCCTCCATTACCTGGTGCAGGACCTCCGCCCCCTCCCTCTCCTCCAGATGACATCAGAGCTGGGACAGTTCAAAGTCTGGGCAGGTTATATAGCAGCTCCGCCTCTAATTCAAGCCACACCCCCTGCCCGACACTGCGAATGAAGAAGCTAAACTGGCAAAAACTTCCGTCCAGACTGGTGTCAGGTGAGCGTGCGAAGTTTTGGGTCCGGTGTCGGCCCGGGTCAGGTGCAGGATTTGTCCGAGCTGACGTCTCTGCGTCCACAGGTCACGAGTCTCTGTGGACGTCGCCGTCTTTGGACTCCATGGAGCCAGATTACTGCAGCATCGAGCAGCTCTTCAGTCTCCCTCCAACTGAGACCAACACCAGAACCAAGTCCCAGACGGAGCCCAAAGAGGTGCCGCGGCTTTCTCTGTCCTCACCTTACAGGTGTGAGCTTACAGGTTTTACCTTTTTCACATCCACATGTTCAATTCTGTCCACAGGTGTCCTTCATTGATGCCAAGAAGAGCCTCAACCTCAACATCTTCCTCAAGCACTTCAAATGGTGACTGTTCTTTTTCTGAGCCCTGCAGCCAATAAAAACACCTGTGCTGTGACATCACCGTCCCTGCATCACCTGTCCTGTCTCACCTGCAGTTCCCACGAGGACTTTGTGGATCTGATCCGAAGAGGAGACCGATCGAAGTTTGATGTGGAGGCCCTGAAACAGTTGATCAAACTGCTCCCAGAGAAACATGAGGTCAGAGCAGAGATCACCTGTCTACACCTGTTCTCCACCTGCCCCTCAGCTGTTCTCCACCTGTCTCTTACCTGCCCCTCACCTGTTCTCCACCTGCCCCTCAGCTGTTCTCCACCTGTCTCTTACCTGCCCCTCACCTGTTCTCCACCTGCCCCTCACCTGTCCTCCACCTGTTCTCCACCTGCCCCTCACCTGTTCTCCACCTGCCCCTCACCTGTTCTCCACCTGCCCCTCACCTGTTCTCCACCTGTCCTTGACCTGTCCCCTCATCTTTCTGTCCTCAGGTAGGGAACCTGAAGTCTCATCAGGCAGAGCGGGACAAGCTGGCATCAGCAGATCAGTTTTACCTGCAGCTCATTGATGTGCCCAGGTGTGAGGACAGTGCCACCTGCAGCTCACATCAAGCACAGATCAGCCACACCTCATCGCAGGTCCACTCACTCGTGGTGTGTGTGTGTGTGTGTGTGTGTGTGTGTGTGTGCAGTTACTCTCTGAGGATCGAGTGTATGTTGCTGTGTGAGGAGAGCAGCTGTGTGTTGGAGACTCTGAAGCCCAGAGCTGAGCTGCTGGACCGAGCCTGCCAGAGTGTGTATACACATCACAAACACAGCAGCTACACAACAAACACACTGGCTGCACGCGCATGTTTGCTGCTAATCTGCTGTGGTGTTGTTGTTTCTGTGTGTGTGTGTGTGCAGGTATGAAGGAGAGCACTCGGCTGCCAGTCTTCTGTAAACTCATCCTGAGTGTCGGAAACTTTCTCAACTATGTGAGAATCTTTCTTTCTCCTTGTAATCTGATTACTTTGTGTGACATGCTCAATGACTCATCAGTCCTAAAGCAGACGTTGTCCCAAAGACTCAAACCACACAAACAACTCTGACCAGTGTTGGGGTCATTACTCCGGAAAAGTAATCTATTACACATCACTTGTTACTTTGCAGTATATGCTGTCCAACCTGAAGCACAGTGGTACACGATCATCAGTGACCAGTGTAAACCTGAGGCTACATTTACACGCTCAGCCGCACAGTAACAGTTTCCCGCTGCGCCGAGTGAAGCGCAGTACGTCAGTGAGGAGTACTCGCACATGTGCGCTGTGATGTAGCTTCACACGACCAATAGAAACGAAGCCTACCGCTGCGCTAAGTTCAGCCACACGATGAGGGAAAACATTCAGTGCGTGTCCGAGTTCTGCAAACTTTCTGACGCAGGTTTACGTGCATGTATGGGGACCTCCAGAGCCATTCAACAGCTCTGGGGACGGCACACTCTTCACTGGTCGGGATGGTTACAAAGCTTTCTTCTTTATGACTGAGCGATACTTTTTTTTATTAAACATTTGAACATAATACATCCCAACTCTTGTAGAGGACACAAAGTCAGAGAGATGTTTTAAAATGCCACCAAAAAAAAGACATCCAAGTAGAGCGCAGCGGCCAGCGCAACACAAAGTTTGGGTCCTTTGATCTAAGCTGGACAGGTGGAGTACAATCTAGAATAGAATGCCTTTATTGTCATTATAGTGTATAATGAGAAGCTAGCGGTCAGCGTGCCGTGTCCTTTGTGAAAGCGCCTTAAGTTCTTGGCTAGCTTAGTGTTAGCATGCTGTCTGTGCAGATGTTAGCGGTATAATGCAGCTGTTTATGTCCTGGACGCTGGTTCCACTTGACCATCATGCTGTTGTCCTCTCGTCATGTCCGTCTTTATAGTGGGTTGCTAGCGGCTGCTAGCCATCTGCAAGACTTCACCTCAGCTAACTGGAGTCTCTGATGACATTTTTATGAAATTTTCTAAGCAGTAACATCACAGCTGTGAGGTTCGTTGTACTAACAGACCAGCCAAGGAGTTTGAGCTCCACTTGTAGGATTTTTTTTTTTTTTTTAAACGACACTGATTAGCAGGTATCTATGTGACAAAACACTGATAACCAGGCTAGCTAGCATTAGCTGATAGCTTAGCACCCGATTATCTAAACGTGGTCACTTCCTGGAACAAAAAGCAACATAACACCAAATAAAATGTTAACGTTGACGCTGGTGTTACACTAGCTGTGTCTATTTTTATACGGTGTGTATTCTCAACGGCAGACTCTGCTGCAGATCCAGGCAGGTGTTACTCACCTGGAGCTCCACCTAGTGGCTCAACAGCAAATGTACCAAAAGACTGTTCATTTAGTTGCCAAATCATAAATGTGTCTGTTATTTAGTTGAAATAAAATGTAAAAGTTTGATTTGGTTATGTGAGGTGTGGTTGTGTCCATCAGGGAACTCACACGGGGAACGCTGAAGGCTTTAAGATCAGCACTCTGCTCAAACTGACCGAAACCAAAGCCAACAAGTCAAGAGTCACACTGCTGCACCACATCCTGCAGGTAACACTGGGAACGCTGGGAATACTACGAATACTGGGGAATACTGCAATATTCTCATAATTCAGCTGCTGCTGTTTGTGACTCTCAGGAGGCTGAAGAGAATCACCCCGACCTGCTGAACCTCCCCGATGACCTGGAGATCTGTGCAAAGGCTGCTGGGTAAATGCATATAAAAGCTCAGTCACATCCAGACTGCTGGGCGGAGTCTGTGAGGTCGGCTCAGGTGTTTCGCCTGCAGCAGTGTTAAATGTTGCTCTCTGGCTCCACCTGCAGGCTCAGCTTGGACTCGATTCAGTCTGACACAAACGCTCTGATCAAACAGCTGAAAAACTCCGAGAGGAGCGTTTCCTCCTCATCCGACGACGTGAAGGAGCAGTACCTGTCCACCATACAGGTGAGACTATCTGCAGGATGACGCTGTCACCTTCACAGGCAGAGAAATCCAGTCTGTACACTCACTAACACCATTTCAGTGGGACAGACCTGCCGTTCCAGGTGAACTTACCTGTTCTTCTTCTGTGGTGTTACCAGGACAGCCTGCAGGCTGTCGAGCAGCTGCAGGTGCTGCTGTCGTCTGTGGAGGAGCAGAGGAAGCATCTGTCCGTCTACCTGTGTGAGGACAGCAGCAGCTTCTCCCTCGAAGAGCTCTTCAGCACCATCAAGACCTTCAGGGACCTGTTCCTCCGAGCCCTCAAGGTCAGCGGCCAATCACAGTGCGGCACGGCTCAGTCTGCAGGACTCGTACCCTGGCGCACGTTTGCACGTGTCATTTAAATGGTGTCTCAGCCAGCCAATCAGCTCTGACTTCGACCCTGACAAACTGTGGTGGCTGCGACACGTTCATCCCGTTTCCCTGTAAATGTTAAGCTCCGCCCTCTCTGGGCACCTGTAGGCCTGCTGAAGTTTGAGCTGTGCATTCCTTTTTTTTTCTTCTGTCAGGAGAACAAAGGTCACAGGGAGCAGGAGAAGAGGAGGAAGAGGCTGGAGGAGGAGAGGAAACTCAGAGGAGAAGCCTCCACCAGCAAGATCAGTAAGTCAGACACCATCATTCCACCTTAAATCCCGCCTCCTTAAATCAGCATCAATAGCCAACATCAGCAACACGAATCATCTTAAAACGTGCACAGGAACAGCGACACGTGTCTGCAACAGTTTATCAGCAGTCACAGCGCTCACCTGTAGTTTGTGACGCGTGCTCTGAGCTACCAGGGTCTGTGCTGTCTGTGCTGCAGTCAGGATGGACGCGGCCAATCAGGACGAAGGATGCATCATCGACAACCTGCTGGCCGAGATCAGGAAGGGCTGCAGGCTGAGGAAGACGAGGCCGTGGGCCGAGCGGGCCGGCGGGGTCCAAGGTGAGAGCCGGGCGGGATTTCTGCACGCTTTCTTGTCACTGCTGCTCGTTTGACCCCCGTTCTCCTTTGCAGGTCAGCCCGGCGTCACGCAGACGTCGCCGGCCCAGGACGAGCCAGATTCGCCCAAGAAGCCTTGGGAGGAAGTCCGGACCCCCACAGATCCACCTGCTGGAACCAGACCAGAACCAGAGCCGGCAGAGCCCAACAGAGCTGCCTCAGAGCTCCAGGCCCTCAGCGACCCCCCCGCAGCTGAGGTCCAGCGTTCGGAGTCTGAAGTGGACTCTGGACCGGCGTGGCAGGAAGTCCAGCAAGATGTGACCCAGGTGAACAGGAGCAAAGACCCTAACCCGGAAGATTCTGCTCCCCAGAACCCATCGAACACCTCGGACACCAACCCGGCAGGTAGAGTGAGGCACTGCGTGCTCTGCTTCAGGCTCTGAGCGCGCTCAGTGCTGCTGTATGTCTCTGAAACGTGGAAACGTTAACGCTTCCTGTCCCACAGCCCGCCACGCAGATCACAGTGGGTGAATGCGATTGGTTGTGTTCAGTGTTTGCAGTCGAGTAGAGTCGAGGTCGCCATGTGTTACCATGGCGATGTAACCGGGTCAGTCTGGCTGTTGTGATGCGGCTCTGAGTCTGTGAGGTCACTTCCTGTTCCTGAACTGTATTGTTTCCTGTGACATGGGAGCTGAGGCTCACGCCGTAAAGTCGCATCAGGACGATGATGTAACATTCTGTAGTGTTGATGCTTTATACCTAGAAACCGACCAATCGTAGCCTCTCTTTGATCCCCAGGAGGCAGCAGTCACACAGGAAGGAAGCGTTCAAAGAAAAAGAAAAAATGTGTCCTTCAGTGAGGTAAGCTCACCTGCAGCTGTGCATAAATCCACGTCAGCAGTGATTCGCTGCTGTCCTTCAGTCTGAAGCATTTCATTGGTCGGGACATTTTTATGTTGTGGGATTTGAAGGTCTTTAATGTCATTTATTATTTTATTCTTCTTCTGTGGTTCCAGGTGAATGGAGCAGGACTTGTTTCCATGGCAACAGGACTGGACCTGCAGGAGAACAAAGTGATTTTTTTTTTCAGGTCTGCCTGAGGGAAACACAATCACAAAGGAGCAGGAAGCAGCAAGGATTCTGGGCGGAGCTTCCTGTCACTGACGGATCTAACCCTCGCCACCTCGTCATGGTGGCTGCGTCCGTTTGTGATGTCAGCAAGGTTTCTGTGTGCACTTCCTGTCAGGTGGAGACGCTGCTGGTCTCTGAGCTCAGGTGGTCTGATGAGGGTGGGGCTCAGAAAGCACAGCAAAGAAACTCTGGCCAGGTTAAAGTCACCTGCCTGCTCACCCGCCTTCCTGCTAAAGACCTTTCAGATTAAAAGCCTCGCATTATTCCCCTGCAGGTGCTCAGGTTTTAGGCTTTTCTGTTCTTATTGTTGAGGAAATGTTCACTGAGAGTTTCACTGTGAGAATAAATGTTGTTCCTGCTCTTTGATGAGTCGTGTTTTGCTTTTCAAACCTCACATCCTGAAACGGCGAGCAGGTCCCGGGCTCACCTGATGCTCACCTGCACAGAGGAGCTGCTGCGATTGGCTCAGCGTGAAGGCCTTTACACACTCTGAATGCTGAATGTGTACCGTACGTTTCTGTGGCGCTGGCGAGAGAAGCGGTGGGGGGAGGGGTTCCTGCTGACTGTGTCTGCGGGCCCAAAGACTGCGCAGCGGGTTGTTGGACTTTCAGTTCCATGTTTTGAGCCACGAGCGCACTCGTTGCCACCCATGATGCACTGGGTGTTTCTTCTTCACTGTTCATAGACCTCTCTGCACTGAATCATATCTGTTAGCTCTAGCTCTCTTCCACAGCATGTCTTTATCCTGTCTTCCTTCTCTCACCCCAACCGGTGGCAGCAGATGGCCGCCCCTCCCTGAGCCTGGTTCTGCCGGAGGTTTCTTCCTGTTAAAAGGGAGTTTTTCCTTCCCACTGTCGCCAAAGTGCTTGCTCATAGGGGGTCATGTGATTGTTGGGTTTTTTCTGTATCTATTATTGTACGATCTACTGTACTATTAAGCGCCTTGAGGCGACTATTGTTGTGATTTGGCACTATATAAATAAAATTGAATTCAATTCAATTGAATTTAAGTCTACTGATTAACTTGCACAAAATTATGCCAACATGTACCCAGTGCATTAAAACGTGACACTTTTGGCTCCGCCCACAAGGGCTGAAGTTGTAGTCCAGAACCTTGGCAAGCTAATTGTGATACCCTCAAGAGCTGGCTTAAGTGTGAAAAAGAGTCCAGTTGCCTACAGTGGCTTGCAAAAGTATTCGGCCCCCTTGAACTTTTCCACATTTTGTCACATTACAGCCACAAACATGAATCAATTTTATTGGAATTCCACGTGAAAGACCAATACAAAGTGGTGTACACGTGAGAAGTGGAACAAAAATCATACATGATTCCAAAC
>VVHJ01048345.1:0-10005 GCA_015107715.1 Tylochromis polylepis | reverse complement strand
CAAAATGGGAGACGCCCCCTAGGGTGGTGGAGAATGACCGGGCTAAGATCCTGTGGGACTTCCAGAACCGACGGACAAAATGGTGATGGACAAGCAGAAGAAGACGGCTGTAATGATTGATGTAGTGATACTGAATGACAGCAACATCAGGAAGAAGGAACACGAGAAGCTGCAGAAGTACCAAGGGCTCAGAGAAGAGCTCGAGAAGATGTGGAGGGTGAAGATAACAGTGGTCCCAGTGGTAATCGGAGCACTAGGAGCAGTGACCCTCAAGCTCCCAGGCCTCTGGTGGAGGACCTGAGCTTGAAGGATAAAGACCGCCCACAGGGGGGCGAGAGGGGAATTTTGTTATAAAACAAAATTCCCCTCTCGCCCCTTGTGGGCGGTCATATATATATATATATATATATGGCTATACAAAGACTAAATATATAAATACTTCTTATTTGAAAGTATAACTGTGAAATGAATGGACCCCACGTAGCCTCAGGTGACAGTTTTGTCGTGTTTATTTGCACAGTACATTTTCCTTTTTCCTGACGCTGGGAGGTCAGCTTTTCAGCTGTTTCTCCACTCCACACTCAGCTCCTCTGTCGAGCCACCACCTCACTGAAAAAGGGGGAGTCTGATTACTGAGTGGCAGCAGCTGCCCTGCCAGCCACCCTGGCACTGCCTCTCGAGCCCACTGCACCATCCCTCCACTGCAGCGGAACCAGAGACCACACCCTCGCCACAATAACTAACCGCATCTAGTTCTCTATCCATATTTACAATAATAATGGTCAGCCTATTTCACGACAACCTTACTTTTAGTTTTTATGGCTACTCTTGAGTATTATTAGCTAAGCTAACATTAGCTACTAACCTGCTGTTAGCTACTTTGTTAGTGATATAAGTTGATAGTATGTAACATAAGTTAATAACTACCAGAGACATGGTCCTAAATATAATTTAAGGAATTAAAAAAAAAAGGTTTTACTTCCCTTGCAGTCCTACAGCAGTAGCTAGAATATGGGTTTGATTCCAAATGTATTGTTATAATCCATTGGTTTATGCAAGCATGGATCTACAGGGCAAGCCAAAAAGGAGGCAAATGATGGCTAAAGTTAGCAGCTGGCACCCCACTTCTTCTTTGTCTTTATCCAGGGATAAAATAGAAAGTGCAGACTCCCATTCTGCCACCTACTGGCAGCCAGCTTTTTGCAGGCTGTTTCTATTTATGCTTATTACACAGAAACTACCACAGGAGTTTCCAGGTAATAATCACACACTTTAACTAATCACTAATAATAACTTAGGTTATTAATATGTTATTAATATTTTATTAAATAGAAAAAGACAATTTTCATTTTGCAGCTCTGTTTCCTGCTTATTACACAGAAACTACCAGAGGTAATCGAGTGGTAATGACTTAGAAATTACCACATTATTACGCTCTTGTTTCCCCTCGTTATCTTACTATTACCCCTTCATTACTGAGCTGTAATAGGAAGTGCTACCAAAAAAATAGAGGAAAAAGGCTCCGCATACAGCTGCTAGCTACAGCAGCTGTACAAAAAAGAAGATGGATGGATTGGATATCCACTATAAGACATACAGACATCACGTTTTCCAACATCCCAAAGTGACTGAGTCTGAGTCAGTTCTGCTCCAGACACTTTCATTCCCGTAAAGATCAAAATCTAAATTTCCCTTGTATTGTGTTAGCATTTAAACGTCCCAGTGATGTTACCATGAATGCTAAGTTTAACAGGGAGACTGGTCGCTGTATTTGACTGCAAATAAGCTGATTAAGTATAATCGGATTTCATTACTGACTATTGTAGTGAATATATCTGCTTGAAGATACAGTGGCCCACATTTTGTTGTAACAGCTTTTTTCTAAAATTGATTAAATTCATTTTTCACCTCAAAGTTTTAAACACAATACCCCATAATGACAAAGTGAAAAAGTCTGCTGACATTCTTGCAAAGCTATTAAAAATAAAAAACAAAAAAATAACATGTACATAGGTATTCACAGCCTTGGCTCAGCATTTTGTTGAAGCACCTTTGGCACAACTGCACTCTCAAGACTTTCTGACTATGAAGCTACAAGCTTGGCACACCTGTTTTCTCCCATTCTTCTTTACAGAACCTCTCAAGCTGCATCAAATTGGATGGGACTGTTCATGCACAGCCAATTTTCAGAGCTCTCCTTGATGTTCAGTTGGGTTCTACTCTGGCCCCATCAAGTTGCTTTGTAACCCCGCTCCTTTCTTATCTTGACTGTGTGCTTAGGATCGTTGTTCTGCTGGAAGATGTACCTTCACCCCAGTCCAAGGATGTCTCTTTCCATTGCTGCATCCATCTTTTCGTAGACACTCTAAATGATAAATAGTAAACAGAATGGTTCTTATATAGCTATATAGCATTTTTCTATTGAGTGCTTGGGCACTTTTTTCCAAACATAATAGTCCTTTTCCACTAGTACCTACTCAGCTCGACTCGACGTGACTCAACTCTACTTGATTACCACCTAATGTGCGTGAGGTTCTTATAGCAACATGGCCAAAAGTCTTGTGACATCATTTGTATAGTTAGGCCCATAGATATTTGGACACTGACACAAGTTTTGTTTTTTTAACCTGTTTACTGAAACATATTCCAATTATGGGTATATAATGGACATGGACATATTGTCTAGACTCTCAGCTTTCATTTGAGCATATCCACATTCAAATTGAATGAAGGGTTTAGAAGTTTCAGCTCCTTAACATGCACCACCTGCTTTTAAAAGGGACCTAAAGTAACTGGACAATTGACTCAAAAGCTATTTCATGGGCGGGTGTGGGTAATTCCTTTTATGTGATTACTATTTAAGCAGATAAAAGGACTGGAGTTGATGTGAGGTGTGGTGCTTCCATTTGGAAGATTTTGCTCTGAACAGACAGCAAGGAGCTCTCCATGCAGATAAAACAAGCCATCCTTAAGCTGCGAAAACAGAAAAGAATAAGTGGCAAAATCTACAGTTTGGTACATCCTGAGAAAGAAAGAAAGCACTGGTGAACTCAGCAATGCAAAAAGACCTGGACGTCCACAGAAGACAACAGCAGTGGATGATCACCGAATCATTTTCATGGTGAAGAGAAACCCCTTCACAACAGCCAACCAAGTGAACAACACTCCCCAGGAGGTAGGCAATCGATATCCAAGTCTACCATAAAGAGAAGACTGCGTGAAAGTAAATACAGAGGATTCACTGCAAGGTGCAAGCCACTTGCAGAACACTTGCCACACCTCAAGAATAGAAAGGCTAGATTGGACTTTGCTAAAAAAAAAATTTAAAAACCCCCAAAAAACATCTAAAAAAAAAAAGCCAGCATAGTTCTGGAAAAACATTCTTTGGACAGATGAAATCAAAATCAACCTCTACTAGAATGATGGCTGCCAGCGGCATTGTGACACAGGATGGAAGTACGCGAATAAATTCTCAGGTGTTCAGTGCTTAATTTGAGCTAAATGCAGTCAAATTGATTGGGCAGTTTTCCATAATACAGATGGACAATGACCAAAAACATACAGCCAAAGCAACCCAGGAATTATTATTAAAGCAAAAAAGGGAAATATTCTTGAATGGCTAAGTCAGTCACCTGATCTTAACCCAGCCGAGCATACGTTTCACTTGTTGAAGACTAAACTTCGGACAGAAAGGCTCACAAGCAAACAGCAACTGAAATCCGCTGCCGTAAAGCCCTGGCAGAGCATTAAAGAGGAGGAAACCAGCATCTGGTGAGGTTTTCAACCAAGTATTAGAAATGAACATCTTATTTTCAGTTATTTAATTTGTTCAATTACTTTTGAGCACCTGAAATAAAGGGATTGTGTTAAAAATGCTTCAGTTCCTCGCATTTTTTATGCAGTCTTTTTCGTTCAAACCACTGAATTAAAGCTGAAAATCTTCACTTAAACTATACTGAGTTGTTTCATTGAAAATTCATTGGTCGTGTCTGCAAATATTTATCGACCTAACTGTATGCAACACAAACACCACGACGTCAAGGCAATGGTACCTGTTGCTCAGTATATGACTTTTGTTCAGACTCCATCCACTGTGCAACAATTCCAGAGAGAGCGCAATGACCATCCCCTACACTCGTTCATACTCTGATGGATGCGTCACAGCTCAACTTGGGTTCAGTATCTTGCCCAAGGAGATTTGGGATACAAATTGGGAGCAGCCAAGGATTGAACCACCAACCTTCCAATTAGCTGATGACCTGCTCTACTTCCTGAGCTACAGCGACCTCAACATGAAAATGAAAATAAAAATGAAGGCTGACCCATGTGGTCCAATCTGACAAATGAGCTATGTAAGTCAAATTACCCAAAAAATAGTTTCCGAGTTGTCTGAGTTATTAGAGTACACAATGCATCACAGTTTTTGCGTGTGGGGCTACATAGCCGTAGAACACTCAAGGTGCCCGCGCTAACCCCCGTCCACCACCAAAAGTGCCAATAATTGGTACATAAGCATCAGAGCCAAACCATGGAGCAATGGGAGCTCCCAGCTTGGATCGGAGACCTACACCCTGTCTACTTTAAAGATTAAGCTTAAAACTCTCCTTTTGTATAGTCAGGGCTCGATCAGGTGATCGAGGTCTAAGCTGCTAGGGGCTTCCATGATGCACTGTTTCTTCTTTACTCACCTTATATTCCCACTCACTATGTGTTTATACACCCCTCTGCATTTAATCATTACTTATTATTAACGCCTGTCTCTCTTCCACAGCATGTCTTTATCCTGTCTTCCTTCTTTCACCCCAACCGGTTGTGGCAGATGGCCGCCCCTCCCTGAGCCTGGTTCTGCTGGAGGTTTCTTCCTATTAAAAGGGAGTTTTTCCTTTTTAATGCTGCCAAAGCACTCTGTATTATTGTAGGGTCTACCTTACAATATAAAGTGCCTTGAGGCAACTGTTGTGATTTGGCGCTGTATAAATAAAACAGAATTTAAGTGAATTAGTTTGTGGCGAGCAGATTGTTTAAGGATTCAAATTTGAATCGCCATTACGAGACTCAAGAGGCAAAGAAATTCGATCTTGACTGATGAAGTGCAGAAAAGATGATCTGAAAATTGCTGCAAAGCTGCACAGGCAGCAGCTTTGTGATATCCCACAAAAAATAGCAGGTTATTCTCTAATAATTTATCAAAGAGTGTTTAGTGAATTTCAGAATCACTGCTATGTTTTTTTTCTTGTTCTTTTTTTCAAATCACATGGAGTTGGCAGAAAGAGATTAATTAAATTCTTGAATTCTTGTGTGCAGATTGGAAGAAAAGTTGGTAGCCTGGGGAATTAAGGGTGGCCAAAGGAGGGGTTTTTACAGAGGCCAGCATGTGGCAGCTGAAACAGCACTCCCAGGGTAGAATCCTGACTTAACGAGGTCTGTGTGAGGAACCTGACGGTTGCTTTTGCACAGCACTGAGACTGGAGGAGGTGCAACTCCCACTACAGCGCAGGAGAACTATTTACACAGGACAGGGATCATGACAGGCGGAGTGGCTGCCTCTGTGATGCAGAGATGACAACCTGCTCCTGAACGTGTCCAAGACAAAACAAGTGATCACTGGATTTAGGATGAGAAAAAATAGACACTAAGCCTTAGCAGTGGGAAGTGTGAACACAATCACAGGATGTGATTAGCACGTTACATGCCAGACTGTTAACAGGGTAATTTCAGACCATCTATAGCTCATTTTTGTGAAGTGTCTATTCAGCTGAGGGTCCAAGGCCTGGAGTTGTCCCAGCTGTCATAGGGACAGAGGTGGGGTGCACCTGAACAGGTTGTTTCTCTTTAACAGGGCCCTCAGACAGAAAACCACACATTTTCAAATTCACACCTCAGGGTTTTGGGGCTTAAATGGTAAATTATATAGCATTTTATAAAGCTAGCCTCTTTTGTATGCCTTTGCTAAGTAAAGTAAGTGCTTTCTATCTAACATTCACACTTCGGTGGATTTATCAGGAAACAACTTGGGGTTTAGTAGCAGTAAGGATATTTGGCATTCTGACCGGGAGCAGCCAGGGATCAAACCCCCAACCCTCCAATTAGGAGATGACCTGCTCTGCCTTCTGAGCTACAGCCATCCCGACTTAACATGTGTCTCACTGGACTGTGGGAGAGCATACGAACTCCACAAAAATGCTCTAGCTGACCAGTAATGTTTAAGCACAAAGCCTTATAGCTGTAGGGCAACAGTGCCAGTCACCTCCCGATCTCAATGTCAGGTTCTATTCCTGTATTTTATTTTTTAATACAGAGTAACTCCATCAAAACTCCCTGAAAGATATCCATACATTCAGCTGAACTCTATGTTAGTCCAACTGAAGATCATAATTTCACGCAGTAACTTCTTTTCCCTGCCTTCCCTCCACACACAGATGTGCACAGAGGTTCAGCGAAGCACAGACCTCGGTCAGATAGTGGCCCAGCGTCGCTGATGAGAGAACACATCCAGCTGTGTGACTTTTAACGTGCTTTATTCTTTTATTCATTCTTCTGTGCCAAGACATATTTATTGTATTTAACATTTCAAAAGTTGGCACATTTATGCTCTCGTCTGCAAACAATAATAGACTCTGCGGTGCAGCTGGATCTTATTCTGCATCTTAGCGCAACATTAGACAACGGTTTGGATTAGACATGAGGAAGATCAGCGTGTGGTGAGCTACATAGATGCTACATCCTTTCAGTGTAAAAACATAATCCCCGTCTGTAAGGGAGGTAAAATGTACGCAAAGCAGTGCTAAGCAATGTAGAAACGACCTCTTCCCAATGAATAAACACACGTTTCTGCTACGTAGGGACTACCACTACACACACAGTGAATACATGTCGGCAATACACCGCTGTGCGGTCTGGGAAAGACCTAAGACACTGCTAAAAAACTTTAGACCCTCTTATTCTCCTTGTTCAGAGGTGCACATGGTCATGAAAAATACAAAGCGACAAAAAACTGGTCAAGAAGGAGGTTTTGCCTACTAGTTAGAGTATTTATTAGTGCAATTCTGGTTTCTAGTTACTTTTGCTGTTATTCATACAACTGGACCTGGATCCGGAAGACTGCTAAAAATACACTAGTGGTGAGAAAGCACTGCTCTTACATGGAGCGATACACATGCTGACAAATATGGCAATAAAATCCTTTACACTCACTGTTTGACCAGTCTTCTACTTGCCTTTCCCTAACCCCTCTCTTCATGCCTCACGCCCTACTTCCTGTTATATTTTTAGGAAAGTTCAGTTGGAGCATGAGAAGGCCTTGGGGGATGGCTGTCTTGACCTAGTGGTATAAAAATAATATTTAAAAATAAACACACACACACATAGTTTTAAAAAAAATCTGATGGCAAGCCTCACCCTTTTGTGAGGCCATGAGGGCTGGTGTTTATTAGGAATGACGATTTTAATGCTCTCTTTTTATTATGATTCGAGTGAAGAGTTAGGTTTGGGTGATTCCCACGAGAGCTTGTTGTTTTAAAGTGGGCTGCAGCACTCTTGACCTAGAGAATGGCTTGGTTAAACATTGCCTCCCAGAAAAAAAATGTGAAAGGAAATTGTTCTGGGAACAGGAGGAGGGGTTCCAAAGCAGGCCCTGGACTGACCGATTTAAAGCCGTTATTAATGACTGGCCCGAGTTTTTACATGGTAAACATCTAGATTTCTCCCACAGTTGAGCTGCTATACCTCCAGAACAGAGTTAGCTAAGTCTCTTCCACCTTCTGCTGAATATTATCTCACCTTACAACCTCTAGAACTCCCATAAGCTGGTTTGGAGGTGCACCACAGTCTGTTTAGATCAGTGTGACAGCTGTCAGCAGCGCTGTGCTATTTTGGTGGCTGGAAGTGGCCGATCTCCGCTCTGTAATCTTTGGTTAACAGCTCAGCCACAAAAACTCATGTATTTAGTAGGCCGTACAAGCTTTCCACATGTGGTGTCTTTTGTTGCTGTGTCAGTCTAATGCAGTACATGCACGAAAAGCCCCCAAACCAAGCTTTATGACCATGACAAAGACACAGAACCACAACGATACAGCGCAACTATTTCTGGCCTTCTCTACATTTCTCAACAGTCTCAAAGCAAATGTTGCCTCTGTAGTGTTCTTCTGAGCACGAAGCTGCTGCTGCTGCTCACTGATCATTCCCTCTCTTCTCACCCTAGTTTCAACCACTCTTTCCTATAGCTTCATTATAGTGTCTGTCAGCTTTACCCCTCTGTAGTTACTATAGCTCTTCATATCACCCTTGTTCTGGAAAGTCAGCACTAGCACACTTCAGTATTCTTCAGACATCCTTCCGTTTTCCAAAACTGCGTTAAACAGTCCAGTTAAACAGTCAACTGTCTCTCCACAGGTATGTTATCTGGACCAACTGCTTTTCTATTCTTCATCCACTTCATATCTGCTCTCACTTCCTCTTTAGCAACCTCCTGCACTTCCCAATTTACCGTCCTCCATCTGTCATCCCTCAGCTCTCATTTTCAGCATTCATCAGCTCCATAAAGAACTCCTTCTGTCTTCTCTTAACTTGTTAAAAAAAAAAAAACTGGATGGTAACATCTGAAAAGTAAACATAATTTTTCAAATGTTAAAAAAAAGGTAAATAACAAGAGAAATCAGAAAGGTAAGGTCTGAAGTGAGTCGTGAAAATGATCTGTAGTCCTAGATTAAATAAAATCGAGAACCGTAGCTATACCACATTTATCTCATACGTACCTACTATCTGTTCATCAGAGTCGTCTAGTTGTTTCCAAGTGTTCCCCTGTGTAAGTCAGTACATATTAATCAGAGCCCTTGAGTAAGTCAGAGTTGCATCATCTCCGCTGACTCCAATAAACAGCGATGGTGAGTCACGGAGGCTCGTAATAGCTCCTGGAAGTTGGCAACATGCACAATCTGTGCCACGAGATATAGCAGCACAAACGTTTGAGATGCATTTTTAAAATGTAAGAAGTTTAATACGACTCAGTGTCATCGGCACGCATAAATTAAATGATTTTGTGCCTGATGACTAGGCTTGGGTAATACTGTTAGCAAACACGTAATACTACTCAGTACCACCAAACTAATGACAAATTCTGTTCTCTTAATGTTATTTTCTCAAACCTTTTTGATCACGTTCATCTTGTCCATGGGGGCTGTTACGCTATGTATTTGGTTCATTCTAAGCTGATAGTAAAAGCAGAGTGGACCAAAAATATGCCATCAGCTTTTCTGATGATTAATAATGAAGTTTAATAACTGAGAAATACATGAGTAATGCATAAAAGAAGACATCTGCTATACTCTTGTCTACATATTAAAACGTATACCCAGCTTGTGGTCAAACAGAGTTTTCACTACTGTGTGCTGGCCTTGTTTAAAGTATATTATACTAGATTAGGTGCAATCTAATGTCCTCATATATCAATTAACATTTCTCGGTAGATTTCAAGAACCTCGAAGTATTCTGTCCATCTTTCCGAGCAGCAACTTCTTCAGTGATATGGCTGTTTTTGCCTGAAGTGCACAATACATTAGAGCAGTGGTTTCCAAAGTGTGTGGCGCGCCCCACTGGTGGGGCACAAGTTACCTGGCAGAAAAGTCACGTGGAGCTAATGTTTAACATCGGAATCACTTTTACGGCGGAACAAAGAAATTCACGGCAGTTACGTTAATAATATGCACATCTGCTGAGAAGCTGCAGCCGCGTGTGTAAGTCGACAGCCGCAATAAAGAAGTTACTGAAAGTGCGAACATGTGGTCGGGTCTGTTGTGCATCGTTTACAGTGGTGCCGAAACCCAGGACTGGGGCACGACAGACCCGACCACATGTTCGCACTTTCAGTAACTTCTTTATTGCAGCTGCAGCTTTTCAGCTACAGCCTACACACATCAACAACAACAACAGGACCTGGTTCGTTCTGTTTTAAGCCGGCGAGGCGTGATTGCGGATGCCGCTCAGGTGCGCCCGCCTCCCCCACCGCAG
>VVHJ01048344.1:0-13843 GCA_015107715.1 Tylochromis polylepis | reverse complement strand
GATTAATATGAAATTAATATAGAATAATCATTACCTCAGAATCAAACATAATTACTATAAAATTAATAATTAAATCAAGCACAGAATCATGACACTTCAGACCCCCAAATCCTCACAGAGGCTTCTTCAAGATGTCTAATTTAATGAAGTTACATTTGTATTGATTTAACTGGAGAAGGAACAAACTCTTGTCCCTGCTTCACATCTCCTGTTTCAATGCCTTATGCTACAGTCATTTCATATTTACACAGAGACCTTTATGAGAGACGAGTGGCATCACTAAGCAGTACAAAAGATAAGACTTTGGCAAATGTACTGGTGATCTTTTACCCTTAAATGACCTTGCAGTGCGGGGTCATTTAAGGGTCAAGTGGTATTACACTTTAAAGAAAACATTCGTAGAAAAAGATAATTGGTGGATATCAGTGGTTTTGGCTTCGTAAAACAATATAATTTATTTACTGACAAAGGTATACAGCTGACATTTCTGAGGTTTGTGTCCGTGTTTCTCCCTGCTATTCGCGACATACGAGTAAACAACAAACACTTTACGGCAGTAAATATGGCTTCTCACTTCAGCGGTGTGCTGCAACTGACAGACCTCGATGATTTTATAACTCCTTCTCAGGCAGGTTTTGTAAAACTCGTGTGACACTTTGTAATATCATATGTACTTTTGAGAGACATCGCCAGCGAGTGATTAGCTTCACACGTATGTATAAAAAATAACATTAATTGAAGAAAACGTACCCAAGTAGCTAGCATATCTAACCGTAACTGTTCTTATCTGTTGTGAGTGGACATGGAGCCGTTCAAAGCTCGCCATATTACGATATTTATTAATTGGTGTAAGTTTGGCTCAGTTTGTAAAATCCGTGAACCTTAAAGTGATGAGACGAATGTTGCGCAGTTAGCCTGCTGCTAGCTATAGCAATCACGTAAGTATGAGGAACTGCTGGAGACGAGGCTTTGCTTGTTTAAGTGTTTTAAAAAGAGCTAACAATGCTCGCTAGCAATGTTTTTGTATTTTATGGCCTTTCGTATCCTCTTTCCTGTGTTTTAGTTTTCTTTGGTGCCTTTGGGTGTTGTCATAAATTACTTTCTATTCTACATGAATGGAAAAGCGGTTGGTCCAGATGACATACCTGTGGAGGTATGAAATGCCTAGGAGAGAGGGTAGTGAACCTTTTAACCAGATTGTTTAACACAATCTTGGAGAGTAAGGGGATGCCTGAAGAATGGAGAAGAAATGTACTGGTGCCGATTTTCAAGAACAAGAGCAATGTGAAGAGTTGTAACTACAGAGGGATGAAGCTGATGAGCCACACCATGAAGATACGAGAAAAAATGGTGTGGAAGCTAGGTTAAGAAGAGGGGTGACAATTAGTGAGCAGCAGTATGTGTTTTATACCAAGAAGGAGTAGTACAGATGCAAAGTTTACTTTGAGAGTATTGATAGAGAAGGTCTGAAGGCATTGCACTGTCTTTGTGGATCTAGAGAAAGCAAATGTTAAGGTGCCAAGAGAGGAACTGTGGAAGTCAGCATGAGAAAGTGAGCATGGCAGCAAAGTGTGAGGGTGGAGTAGGACATGTATGAGGACAGGTGTGAGAGATGGGTTCAAGATTGGGGTGGGATTACATCAGGGACCAGCTCTGAGACCCTTCTTGATTGCAGTGGTGTTTTACAGACTGACAGATGAGCTCAGGCAAGCCTCTCTGTGATCTATGGTGTTTGCAGACAACATTGTGATCTGTAGTGAGAGCAGGTGGAAGAGAGTCTGGAGAGAAGGTGGCAGAGTTGAAGATGCTCACATTTTTATTAGTAGTGACCCAGATGGACAAGATTAGACATGAGTACATCAGAGGGACAGCTCAGCTTGAGGTTTTGGAGAGAATGTTAGCGAGCCAAGGTTGAGATGGTTTGGACATGTGCAGAGGAGGGATAGTTGATATGCTGGATAAAGAATGCTGAATATGGAGCTGCCAGGCAGGAGGGAAAGAGGCAGACCTTGGTGGAGATTCATGGATGTAGTGAAAAAGGACATACAGAGGGTTGGTGTGACAGGAGAGGATACTAAGGGCAGGGGCAGGGTCAGGTGGTGGAAGATGATCCACCATGGCAAACCCCAAAATGGAGAACAATAAAAGAATTAAAGGATCATTGTATATGGATTTAACATTTAAAAAAATCACTAATTTTTATTTTTTAATTTGCTTATGTTGACTTTGTTCTGCAGGAATGTGTTAAGCCTGTCAAAGTAGAGAAAAAACAAGGTAAATCTGTGGCCAAAATACAGATAGAAGATGATGGCAGTTATGTACAAGTCAACAAGGTGGGTTTAAAGGCTTGAGTTTGAGTTACTGAATTTCAGGTATTGCACAGCCACATATTTCATCAATTGTGTTTGTAGGATGGTGGGAAGCAGAAGTTGGAGAAAGCAAAGATTACACTGAACGACTGTTTGGCCTGCAGTGGCTGTATCACCTCAGCTGAGAGTGTCCTCATCACACAGCAGAGCCATGAGGAGCTCTTCAAAGTGCTCCGTAGGAACAAGGTAGAGTTACGTCATCTGAATGCTCCTTACATGAGACTAATAATTTAGTGTGATGTCATTTTCACCTGTGAATCATTTAAACTTCAGGCCAGTGAGACAGAGCAGAAGATTGTGGTGGTGTCAGTATCGCCACAGGCCAGAGCCTCCCTGGCAGCATATTATAACCTGAGCAGTAGTGAGGCAGGCAGGAGGCTTACCTCTTTCTTCAAAGGCCTTGGTGAGTGTAAATATGCATTCAAACAATTGGGTTATTTAGGCTGACCTAGTCACCTCTGAAAATTGTTATTATTACTGTTGTTGCAGGGGTTCATCATGTGTTTGATACCAGCTTCAGTCGGACCTTCAGTCTGCTGGAAAGTCAAAGAGAGTTTGTGGAGCGTTTCCAGAGGAAGGAACAGGACAGTAAGGCCCTCCCCATGCTAACGTCAGCCTGTCCAGGTATTCCACCAGAAACACTCAGGAGCACGAAGTGAAATCAGTAATGTTGGAGGGTCCCGCCTTTTTCGCATGTCATCTTTGCTTGTCTTTCATCGTTTGCTGTCCGCTGTGTAAAAAAATGTTCCAGAAGTCTTGGGCCACCCTTCATTTCCTTATATTTTGCTTGAAAAATGGGAAATGGGTACAGTGATTTATTGAAATGTGCAAAATTAAATTAAAATACAGTATATAAGGCAAAAACAGAGTTTGTACAATTCTAACAAGCTTGAAAGTCAATATTTAGTATGACCATCTTTATTCTTCATCACAGCCTAAACTCTTTTAGCCAAGCTTCCTCTAAGTAGTCTTCAGGAATAGTTCTCTGGGCTTCTTGAAGGACAATCAAAGTTTAGAAGGAATAAAAAAATATTTTTTAAAAATGCAGGTGACTCAAGATTTTTGCACAGTACTGTAGTTGATAAAACCAAAAAAGTAATGGTGCCCTCTTTTGTTTCTTGTGTTCACAATGTTAGTTTGACGTCTGTGTGTGTGTGTGTCTTTTGTTCAGGTTGGATCTGTTACGCAGAGAAGACTCATGGGGATTATATTCTTCCATATATTAGTACTACTCGCTCCCCCCAGCAGATGATGGGATCTCTGGTCAAAAGCTATTTTGCTGAACAACAGGTGAGCTTTGTATTTTGGGGAGTGGTGTAAATATACATACTTCTATGGTTCTCAATAAGAGAGGCTACTGAGAAGTGTGTTCCATGTATTTTTAGGGGCTGAGTCCACAGCAGATCTACCATGTGGCAGTAATGCCTTGCTTTGACAAGAAACTTGAGGCTTCGCGGTCAGACTTCTACCTGACCAAAGCTGAGACCCGTGAAGTGGATTGTGTCATCACGTCTGGTACAGTGATTACTCCTATAGTGGCCTTTGTGCATATGAATTTGCAGTATCCTCTGTCTTATTTTTCTTATCTATTAAAGGGGAGGTTCTGAAAATGCTGGAGGAGGAAAATGTGTCTCTTAATGATCTGGAGTCTGCTGCCCCAGATACAATGTACGTTCTCTTTCATTTTGCCTTTTTTTTATTAGTAATTCACTCACATAAAGTAATTATACAATTCCACTTGCATAGCTTGACTCATTCCCTATTTATTTTTTTTTATCCCAGGTTCAGCAGTTTCTGTGGAGATGAGTTCCTGAGCCATGCTGGGAGTGGATCAGGAGGTTACCTCCATCATGTTTTTACATATGCTGCCAAGCACCTTTTCAGAGAGGAGGTGAAGAATCTTACCTACAAGACCCTCAGGTGAGCATGTCGCCTCTTCTTAAAGCAGCAGAAGTGCTTCATGGTGGTGTTATATGTCCTGGAACAGCCGAGCTCGAAACCAAATATAAATGAGGACCCATTCTGTGCTCGTGATGCACATACACAGGAGCTGAATCATCTCAAAGTAACACTACTCATGAGATTGATTATGCCACACGACCTAGTCAGGATAATGTTGATGATGCAAGACCTGACATGATCACTCTTTACCACAGGAATAAAGATTTCCAGGAGGTGAGTCTAGAGAAAGATGGTGTTGTCCTGCTGTGCTTTGCCTCAGCCTACGGCTTCCGCAACATTCAGAACCTGGTTCAAAAACTCAAGAGGGGAAAGTCGCCTTACCACTTTGTTGAAGTTATGGCCTGCCCATCAGGTGAGGTGAAAAACGCAGATGTCCAGCTTTCCAGATACCTTATTTTCATGTGAGCCATTGAACTTTTGACCTATTAGAATAGCAGGTTACCCACATAAGAGACTGTTGTTACCTTAGCACTACCATTTGTACATGCAAATTACCCACGCTAAGCGATAAGCTGGTCAGAATATTTTAAAAATGGCACTCGCTACATACAAATGGACATGGAACTATAAGATCTAGTGTATAGTCACATCTATGAAGTGAATAATACTAAGTACATGCATTACATTGTCAGGCAGATAACCAACAAACAGAACGTCCACAATAGTCACATCAGTTCGCCTTCTGTTATTTAATGTTAGCAAATATAATGTTTGTCTTTACCTCTTGTTCAGGCTGCCTGAATGGCGGTGGGCAGGTGAAGCCCTCGACTGGTCAAAACCAAAAGGAGCTGCTCCAGAAAGTTGAGGATCTCTACAAAGCAGAGCGCCTCCTGTTGCCAGAAGATGATGCTCGCGTAGCTGAATTGTACCAGTCCTGGCTAAACAGTGTAGGAGATGAAAGAGCCAAAGAGCTGTTACACACACAATACCACACTGTGGAAAAAATGACCAATGGTCTCACTATGAAGTGGTGATAAATGTTTTTTGCTGTCCGACAGGGTGTTTTTGCAAAGTTTTATTTTGCACAAATTTTAGATAGGCCGTGTCTACAGATCGTCTGAATAAATAATATTTGTTTGCCAATACCTCTTTGTTAAACACTTTTCTCACCTAAAAGCTGTGTGCCAGAGTGCTATATGACGAAGGAAGGCCAACACAGTAAGGCTGTCTCTGCTTTAGATGGCTTGACAAAACTCTGAATGTAACCCACTCCTGAACAGGTTCAGCAAAAGTCATCCCAGTGATTTAGCCACTGGGCCACCTTTGTGCTGCTGAAAACTCAGTGAGCTGTCTTGACCTTATAACAAACTCATTAATCGTGCTTCGCAGTACACCCTTCAGGCATAGATGAAGACCAAGTAATGGAAACCATGCCTAATCAAAGGCAAATGATGAGTATGAGCTGATATAAGCTCATATATTCTTAATAAATATGTGAAAACCTGTTAAAATGTAAGCTGAGGTAATATAAAGCAAAATGTAATCATTGATTTGATCGTTCCATGTATATACACATTTTGAAAATAAACATTAATGAATTATAGCGCTGTGTTTTATAAGTTACTGAAAAAAAAGGAAAACTGTCCTGAATATGGATTGAGACTGTTTTATTAAATAATCTTTTGACTCTCATATACAGCTTTTAGGCTTTTGTAAAATGTGCATGTAATCTTTGGGATGAAAATCAGCAATTTACATTCATAGTGATGTACACTGCATGTATTTTTCTACCCTTGTAATACACTTTAACATATTCGATACCTGTCCCAAAATAGTGAGCACAAGGTAGAGTCTAAATGACAGACAAATTCACTTAAATTAAGGTAAATTAGATCTGAAGCTTTCACTTGCTAAATTAAGAGGACAAAGACACTGGAAAAAAAAAAAAAATATATATAACTGACATTAATCAGAAAGTTAAATGAGAGAACTGTGGCAATGTTACCAGACAGAAAAACGCCAATAAGGTGTAAAAAAGTAAATATCAAGGCAATGAAAGTTTCAAATACATACAAATAATAATGAACTGAAGGTTATATTTGTTTCAAAAACAGTTATTGGAATCAATAAATACACAAAACAAAGTAATCTTGACAATTTTACTGAAAACTAGTATTAGCAGACGTTAACTGGTGCAATTAGTGTGTAAGAGACTGGGAGACCGGCCTCTAAATTCTGAGGAATATTTAATGAAAGCAGCTTTATACTGCACTTTAAATGGAAAGACGGGGTTGTCACTTGATGGTTAACCGACACTCAGGGGTGAATTGGTCAGACTTTGTTTTAAAGCAACACAACAATGCACTCTACAGCTCTTGTGTCTCGCTGCATTCAGTTTTTCACCTTCATCCTCCTTCTGTTAGCTCTGATTAACTGATTTACATACTACTGCCGAGGCCTGTGAAAGTGGGTTTCAAGGTCTGAGAAGCCCCCATTCCAGAGCCAGCATGGCGTGAGGAGGAAGTCTCTCCTTGGGCTTTTTGAATTTGTCCTTCTCTTTTCGCAGGACCCTCAGCACCTCTATGGGGTCCGTCTTCCCTGTGAACTTCTGCACTGCTTCCTCCCTGCAGTAAAAAAGATTTTAAAAGAAAGAAAGACAACTAAGGCAAAGTATGCTATAAAAAAATTATTTTTAATCAGTCAAGCAGATCAATACTTGAGAAATTGAGAATAAAAATATTTGAAAAAACTAAAAGTTTCCTTCTAGTTCAGTCCAGGTTTTAAAAACAGTTGACCACAAACTGAGCTGAGCATAGTGAATAACACAGGGTTATTAAGCCTTTCCTGCTTTTCAGTCATACATAAAGTCTTGTGCAAGTCTTGAGTCACCCTTTATTTTTTTTAACATTTTGGTTCCAAGGAATCAGACTTTCTTGTAATGTTTTAAAGTGGTCTTGAGCAAAATAGTGTGAATCATTTTCAAAGGAATGGTTTTTTTTATTATTTATTCAGCCACTTAACACTGACCTATGAATCATCCAAGCATAAACAAGGCATCCAACTCAAGTGATGAACGAGTGTTGTGACAAATTAGCAAAGAACCCATTTTAAACGGTATCTTTAGGCACTTTGTTACTAGCAGCCTGTAACAAAAACACATAATTTGTTGCAGTTTCTTTAGTTGGATCTATGAAAAATGCCAAAGATAATACAGTTTGACTGACATAAAATAGTAGCTCAAAAAAGCTATTTGCTAAAAACTTGGTGTGCAGTGTCCTTAAAAAGAAAAAAAGGAAACTGGACAAGTGGAGGACAAAAGAAGAAGTGGCACGCCTAAAAAAAAATATATATATATTGATAGCAGATGAACTCCATCTGAAAGTCATGCCCCTAACAAATAGGAAAATCTGTTCAGCCTCAGGAAGTGGAAGGGTGGCTGTCAAGAAGCAATTTTTAAGGAGAGGGAGACGAGGCTGAGGTGTGCCAAATTACACAAGAACTGTGGAAAGAGTTCATTTTTCAGCACGGCAGTGGAAACACTGATACACTATCAGCCATGGATTGGCCTCCCCAGAGCCCGGCCGCAACATTTTTGAAGGAGTGTGGGATCATCTTGACAGAAAACAGAACAAAATGAAGCCATGATCCAAAAAAGAGCTTTGAATGTCCTTCAAGAAGTCTGGAGAACTATTCCTGAAGACTACTTAAAGAAATGATGAGAAAGCTTATCTAAGAGAGTTCAGGCTGTGTTGAAGAATAAAGGTGGTCATACTAAATATTAACTTGTTAGAATTGTACAGAATATGTTTTTATCTTATACACTTTTATTTCCATGTATATGTTTGTAGCTGTTTCAATGAATCCCTGCACCTATTTACCATTTTCCTAGCAAAATATAAAGAAATAAGAGATGAATCAAGACTTTTGCACAGCAAATTGATATAATCTGTTTGTGAGGGGTAGCCAATCAGAAGAAAGTTAGTTACAGTAGTAAGAGGCATTTCCAAGAGCCATTATAACATAAATAAGGGTTATTTTAAACTGTGAATCATGCAAAGCTGGTAAAACACAGAGCTGGAAATGAACCGCAAAGGTTTCCCTCAAAGTGATTTTTATTTTCTGGTACAGGAAATACAGATTGCTTATAGTGACTAACTTGATTTTAAAGTAATTG
Organism: Tylochromis polylepis; assembly: GCA_015107715.1. Classification (NCBI taxonomy): domain Eukaryota; kingdom Metazoa; phylum Chordata; class Actinopteri; order Cichliformes; family Cichlidae; genus Tylochromis; species Tylochromis polylepis. The sequence goes on along the minus strand of VVHJ01048344.1, from coordinate 5,398 downwards.
TGTTTCACCTGACCCATCACTTTCATATATACTAAACATCCAGACTCACGAGACACGAAGAAAAGGGTTGTATTCGAATTCTTCCATCAGTGTAGATGGCACTGTGGGTTTGTCATCATCATCTCTTGCCTGCAGAGACAGCAAACACTTTAAGAAACCTGGAGTCAACGTATTTAAATGTATTTAAAGATTAAGGCTTGGACTATTCTCTGTGCAGCAAAAGCCTGCAAACAGCTTACTTCTCTGTGCAGCAGACCACCATTGTTGTCCGAGAAAAACAACAATGACCTAACCGAAATGCCTTTAACACACTAGAAATAGTCATGGACCACCTACTGTGTAATCTGTATACATTTGAGCTCTTTTTAACAAACGGGAAAGTATCAGAAGAAAGGCTAACACCAGAGAAAACTGCAAGCCTTCTTGTAGCAGCTTCCTGTATCATGCTCACCCTGGCCCAGCTCAGCATCTCCTTAACCTTTTCATTTTCTGGCTCCACCAGCATGGCAAACTTCAAGTTCTTTATGGTGTACTCGTGCCCACAAAACACCTTCTAAAAGACGAACAAAGCTTCTTTTAAAGTAGGGATTAGCTCACATCACAGCTTCAGTATCTTAGTCATTTTGGGCTTCGTGCCATTTTTAAGACAGTTTGTACTATGAAGGGTGAAAAGAGAGCCAGTCCTGCGCTCAATTCACTCATTGTTGTAGAGTGATGATTCACTATGGTGACTCAGACTTATCTGAGGTCATGCTAGCTGTTGTTAACCCTGTAAAGGTCGTACGCACACATACACATACAGTTAGTATTTCTTATTTCCACTAACCGTGTCTTGAGGTAGGGAACCAAGCACCTGGGTAAGGTTGTGGTACATCTGTTCTGCTGTACCCTCAAGGAACCGTCCACACCCACCAATAAACAACGTATCCCCTAGCAACCCAAAGAAAGGACAAGGGGATGTCACAGGAGGCAGTGGTCAGTTTCTGTCACCGCACACAACAGGGACAACTGATAGTGTTCATATCTCTAGCCACTCAGGATTCAGTTATTAAGATTATTTGCCTGAGGATACAACTGCTGCAACAAGAAGTGAGTCTTTTTTTTTTGCCTTTACTGTACAGTCAGAGGCAGTATGGCGAAATCTACTCATGTCTTGGATTTCAACTGGTGCACTGATTCTTTATGTGTACAGAAAAAGACCTGTGAACACAGCAGGGGCGTCAGTGCACTCATCCTCCCAAACAAAGTAGCACATGTGACCAGAGGTATGGCAGGGAGTAAACAGGCACCTCACATTGATGGAGCTAAACTGCAGATGAAGAAAAGGACAATGAGGCAAAAAAAAAATCAGAACTCGAAAGGACAGCAGGTTCGTAAAATTTCAAAATGAAGCTAAACGGCATCTTCGGCAAGCTCCTGAAGGCACTTTGTGGACACCTTCAGTTCCTGCGCATTTGTCACTTTATCTGTCAGACCCCCGATTCGATCGTCTCCCCCGTACACCTTCAGGCCAGGGACCGCCTTCACCAGAGCCTCATTCCCACGAGCGTGGTCCCTAGTAAGCAGAGGCGCCAAGTTATTCCATTAGCCGTGATTTGACTGAGATGCTTTGCAGCGTTGTTACCTGACACCAAATGCTCCTCTTACCAGTGATGGTGTGTGGTGAGAACAGCTATCAAGGAGAAGCCCTCTCGTTTCACTATTTCTAGCAGCTGTGGGGAAAAAATGATCCAGTCACTTTTAAAGCAACAGCCAAACAGTCCTTGGGTGCAGCTTCTTTGTCCTATGATTGTTTTAGCTTCAGAAAAGTGTAATAGTAGGAGAATGTAAAAGGTGCATTAAATGATGAGGAAAGCAAACACTTATTGCAGCCCTAAAATTCATCTTCTTCTTTTGTTGGCTTCATATTTAAACTCATCCACCTTCCATTCCTCTGCCCCTTGCTGATTCACACCCGTCTCCCTCTCATTCACACACATGTATTCTGTCTTGCTTCACTCTCACTACAAATCAGTGTCTTCTGCAAACATGATAGTCCCCACAGAGACCTCATCTGTCAGTCTGACCATCATCATAGCAAACGCACCTCACCACTATCTTGCTGTCCTCGTACAGGTCCTGCATCACCCTACTTCTCTGTCACTCCTCACTTCCTTATACTGACTTCCAGAGTTCGTCTCTTTCCACCCTATCATGCTTTCTCTGGAGACACAGTGCAGCTCCTTCTGACCTCTGTACTTCTCCATAAACACTCTCAAAGCAAATATGGCATCTGTAGTGCACTTTCTCTACAGTCTCTATGAATATTGCCTGTTGGTTTTTAAAATTTTCCTTATTTTTTATTTTACTTTTAACAAACCAGTTACTGAACCAATTTTTAAGCTGTTTTCTTGTTGTGTTACTTGCTCAAACATAGATGATCAGAAAAATAAGTTTAAGTCTTTTCTGAAGCATTACGCCATTTTTAAATCACAGACACTGAGTGTGTACAACAGCTATGCCTCTCACCCGGTGTGGCACAGCAGGGTCCACAGCTATCGCCTGTTTGCTCTGCTCCTCTATCACCAGGTACATGTAGTTGTCTTCCAGGATGGAGATCACCTTTACCTTCATGGTACCCGCACACGCATGCGCACCACAGTGAGCGACGCTTCAAGAAGAGGTTTGATTAGTCAACATATGAATCATTTACTTGAACGACACGTGTCTTCTGCACCAGACGTTAAATACTTCGTCAAGCATAAACAGCTAGTCGATATAAGCATGCTGGCCGGTGTACGCTGCACCAGCCTGCAAACTGCCACAGTGTCATGAAGCCGAGTACTTCCTGCAGATGTCACATGACTCTAAAATCTAAAAATAGCAAAATCAGAGAAGAGCTACCTCTCTTAAAGTGTCTCCGATCAGGTCGTTTATTGCAGCTGGACTATGCCAATCCTCTTGAAATTATTATCTCAGATTTCTGTCAGAGGAGGAAGTTATCGCGACATCGTGGAATCAAAGGGTCAAAACCAAGACCTTTTAATCGAGTTGGAAACATTCAACCGCCTTTAAATTTGTTACAAATATATATGTATATGTGTGTGTGTCACAGGGCCTTATTTATCAATGTGTTTTTCTTGATTTACCTGGGCCAGGTTAAAATAAAAACCAGTTAAATTATTAACATATAAAAATTCAAATTATAACTCACAATTTTACCTTGTTAAATACCATAATTATTTTATAATAGTAATCAACTATTAGTAAAGCATGAACAGTAATTTTCAGATATTATCTGACACCTTTTAGGACGGCTAATCATTATTTTGCAAAGGGTTTCATATAGAAGCCAACATGAATGTGATGCATTTATATGGACCAAACTACTAAACAATGGATAAAGTATGGCTACAAATCCACAATGTGCCAACACATTTGTTTTTTCCCCCCTCATTTGCCTCATGAGGACTGTGTGCTCCACATCAATCACCTACAAAATGAAACAAAATAATGATGATTTAAAAAAATGCTACCTTGCCTGCTTCTTAATACTTACGTCATATTTAGACATGAGAGAAGCTTACTTCTATGGTTTGCTGGTAGACAAGATGTAGCAATTATAACCCAAAGCATCTTCCAAATGTAACTGGAAAATTTAGATAACACTGATGAAAGCGTTCTCTGAAGGCAAGCCTCTACTAATAATATGAGATGTATGTCTGTGAAGGTTCTCAGTCATCCAGGTCATGGTAGTCTAAGGAGTTTGGAAAGAAAAGCGTCTGGACGTCTAGACGCTTTTCTTTCCAAGCTCCTTAGAATATGAGATGTACAGGGTGGGCCATTTATATGGATACACCGTAATAACATGGGAATGGTTGGTGATATTAAAGTCCAGTTTGTGGCACATTAATATATGTGAGGGGGCAAACTCCTCAAGATGGGTGGTGACCATGGTGGCCATTTAGAAGTCGGCCATCTTGGATACAACTTTTGTTTTTTTCAATAGGAAGAGGGCCATGTGACACATCAAACTTATTGGTAATGTCACAAGGAAAACAATGGTGTACTTGGTTTCAACGTAACTTTATTCTGTCATGAGTTATTTACAAGTTTCTCTTTGTTCACAGCCATTGACATGTCGAAGAGGTTAACACGTGAGGAGCGGATCGAAATCGTGTTGATATCTGGTGAACGCAGTACCGGGTCATTGCAGCAGATTTCAATGCAAGACACCCTACGAGACCACCCATCTCCCATGCTACAGTCAGCAAACTGCTTGCTAAGTTTCGTGAAACTGGTTCAGTGTTGGATTTGCCAAAATGTGGACGCAAGAAAACTGTCACTAATGAAGAAACATCAGTGGCTGTCCTAGCTTCATTCAGCAAGAGCCCACAGCGTAGCACTCGCCGCATGTCACTGGAGAGTGGCATTAGTCGAACATCCCTTCGGCGGATATTAGCTACTCACAAATGGCACCCTTACAAACTCCAGCTACTGCAGCATCTCAACGAGGATGACCCAGATCGGCGCACAGAATTTGCAGAATGGGCAAAACAAAAATTGGAACAGGACCCTCAGTTCACGCAGAAGATTTTGTTCAGTGATGAGGCAAACTTTTATGTGAATGGTGAAGTTAACAAACAAAACCACCGCTATTGGTCTGACACTAACCCACATTGGATGGATCCCTCCAAGACTGTTGGAACAACAAAAGTGATGGTTTGGTGTGGTATATGGGGTACAACGATAGTGGGTCCATTCTTCATCAATGGAAACCTCAAGGCCACTGGATATTTGAAATTGCTACATGATGATGTGTTTCCCTCTTTATGCACTGAAGCTGGCACGTTCCCTGAGTTTTTCCAGCAAGATGGTGCACCACCACATTATGGGTGCCAGGTCCGAGCATTCCTAGATGAACAGTTTCCTGGAAAGTGGATTGGTCGTCGTGGGCCAGTTGAATGGCCCCCAAGGTCTCCCGATCTGACCCCCTTAGACTTTTATCTTTGGGGTCATCTGAAGGCAATTGTCTATGGTGTGAAGATACGAGATGTGCAGCACCTGAAACTACGGATACTGGATGCCTGTGCTGGCATTTCTCCTGCGGTGTTGCTATCAGTGTGTGAAGAGTGGGAGAAGAGGGTTGCATTGACAATCCAACACAATGGGCAGCACATTGAACACATTTTATAAGTGGTCAGAAACTTGTAAATAACTCATGAAAGAATAAAGTTACGTTGAAACCAAGCACACCATTGTTTTTCTTGTGACATTACCAATAAGTTTGATGTGTCACATGGCCCTCTTCCTATTGAAAAAACAAAACAAAAGTTGTATCCAAGATGGCCGACTTCTAAATGGCCACCATGATCACCACCCATCTTGAGGAGTTTGCCCCCTCACATATACTAATGTG
>VVHJ01048337.1:0-10534 GCA_015107715.1 Tylochromis polylepis | reverse complement strand
GTAGATTTTTTTCTGTTTAGGCTCTGATAAGGTAGTCTAAGGAGCTTGGAAAGAAAAGCGTCTGGACTTCTTTAAGTTTCTTGAAGACATTTCACCTCTCATCCAAGAAGCTTCTTCAGTTCTAAGAGCAAATGGTGGAGAGTCCCAGATTTAAAGCCTTATGGGAGTGTCTCCCCAAGAAGCTTCTTGGATGAGAGGTGAAACGTCTTCAAGAAACTTAAAGAAGTCCAGACACTTTTCTTTCCAAGCTCCTTAGACTACCATGACCTGGATGACTGAGAACCTTCACAGACACTAGTAGGATGACATGGACAAACTCTGTATAGCTAAAATATCTATGTAGATAAGCTATCCATCCATTTTCTTCCACTTATTAAATTCAGGGTCACGGAGGGATTAGAGTCTATCTTGGCTGTCATAGGGGAAGAGGTGGGGTACACTTTGGACAGGTTGTCAGTCTATTGCAGGGCTAACACAGAGAGACAGACAGCCATTCACACCTACATCCAGTTTAGAATAACTAATTAACCTAACATGCATGTCTTTGGACCGTGGGAGGAAGCTCAAACACCCAGAGAGAAAACACGCAGGCACAGAAAGAACATGCAAACTCCACTCAGGAAGGCCCCAGCTGGCTGGTGGATTTGAACCCTCCAGCACACACACATCTACTTCCCATTGGGAGGTGAAATCCATTTCTCTGCAGTTTAATGCTTAATTAACTGTGGAGGGAACATGTGCACAAGTGCAGCTTCATCATTTATATGTCAGTACATGTCACCGTGTCATAATCCTAACCATATGCATCACAGTATTAGAAATCATTTGGATAGTGATGGATCTATAAACTCTGCTTGGAGAGCCAAGTACATGTGAAAAACATTTGTCGCTCAAGATGAGGAAATATGAAAACGGAATGAATTCAACCCACAAAAATACAAGAGGGATGTATAAAAAGTTCGATCCGAAATATTTGCAGTACAGAAATCACTTCAAACATAAGAAGACTTTGTAATTCAAACCAACTGCATATAAAGTCTCAAGCCAAACCCACTCAGTGATTGTGCTTTATCTTTTCAATCAGAGCTTTTGCAAGGAGATGAGAGCGTAAGATCCTGTAGGCCTACCGGTTCAAGTCAATGAGTTGCTTATGATTAAGAGAGGTAAATAAAGTAACATAAGCATACTGAGGAGAAAGCACAATAGAAACATATTCACATCTTATGCTGGGTGACGGCAGTGCCACCCAGGCATTAGCACACAGTTAATTACAGCACAGATGTTTCAAAGGGGGCCCTGATGGCTTGCTTCGTATTTATGTTTTCTGGCATGGCTGCTGGACGCATTTCTCCCAGAGAACAGTTCTTTCCACCATCAACTGGACTTGTTTAGTCTGTGTGGACCCTGTGGTGTTAGAGTCCTGACTCCTAATACACTCTGGCTTCGTTATTAGGATTTTGTTACAGGGAGGATGGAGAGAGGGGGTAATGGGGGGAGAATGAATAGAGTAGCTAACGTGTCTGACCCCAGCACGTTATCAAGTCTGGTGGTCCTCCCTTCTTTTCTCTTCCCTACTGCAGGGACATCTGGACTCTGAAGCCCATTCAGACAGAGGTTTGTTTTAGAGTGTGGTGGTTTTTGTGGTCCGGTATAGCATCTCGCACTGTGTTTTAATCAACTTTGTGTTTGGGAACATAGAGTGGGGAAAAGAGGAACCGTTAGGGGGAGCGGTAAAGGCTTACAAGGAAACATCAACCATAAAATCCCTCAGCAGTGTTTGTGTAAACACGTCCTGGCCAAATGACTTCATTTTTAGGTATTTGTTTGTCAGTTGGAGTACCCGTCCAATAATAAATAGGCCACCATGCATTTTGAAACACGCCGAATGGGTGTGGTGTGACTGAGGTTGTAGGCGAGAGAAAGAAAGAATGTAGAAAGGCGCGGCTTGTTTTTGGTGTTGTACTAGGATAGAAATATGCATTAATATTTATCATTAATATCTTTACTGATAGTATCTTAGAGTGGTGACTGTAAGATATGGTTGTGGTTTAACGATCAGCGAGAGGACCTTAGAGTTTAGAGGCTAAGAATAGGTATCTGTGTAAGCATGTTTAATGTTTCACCTTTCCACAGCAAAGTGCTTAAATGTAATTTCCACCCTTTGTTGCTTGTCTTAAACATACATCAGTAACCCTGGTTCTGCACTTCTAACTGTGCCTTGCACTGCACATACTGTAGGTATTCACGGCCTGGGTTTTGCTTCTTTTCTGTCCCACTGAGACTGCATTCAATAACAATTATTTGTACAGTGAAAGGATTATATTTGTGCCAGGAACAAACCTGTTTTATGTCCTTTTACATGTTCTGAGAGTCATACAGTAAAGTTACATGTTTATCACATCATAATTCAGAATCCCCAGGCTGCACCCCCACCTTGCTCCTACAGTCGGTCCTTGGCAGTAGCTTAATTAACATATAGAGCCAGATCTCCTGCTGCTTGCTGGTACAAAATGCAATTTGCCATTCTTCGTGTTGCAGCTCCTCACAGGGAAAGCAGTATTGAGAAGGACTTTTCACACGTTCAGGTTTTGTCAGCTGCTGGCTAGACTGATTGAATTACAGTGAGCAGAGACCTTAAAAAGACACAGTGAACTTCAAATAGGGTCCTGGGACCTCTTTTATGAACTGCATTAGACATGGAAGTCACAAATCACTAGATGTGCTGAGGAAGGAGATCACGGGTGCTCCTTCGTGGATATATTTATCTGTATGTGTGCTTTTCTGTGTGTTGTGCGCATAGATGTAAACCATGTGGGTGGTGGGTACACATGCACACGCGAGCTTGTGTGCGTGTGTGGTACGCCAGCTCCCAGCACGCTACAGGAAAAAAAAGTCTTTTCTTTATTTTCCTATCCCTCCTAAATCTTCCTACATCTCCGCTGTGGTCCTCCCCTTAACAAAGCTGCTTGCTAGTCCCACTGAATAGCCCTGGCTCCTACAATACACAGTAAATTTCTTACACAATTAAAACAAGGAAAGAAGCTACAAAAGGAGCCCCCAAACAATGGAGTCAGATGACAAAACAGCAAAAGAGCACACTGGGCCGTTTGATTAGGCCATTGTTAGAGTGCACAGTGTACACCACTCCATAGCCCTTTTCTCACATACACCTCGTGTCAATCAAACAGACCTTGTGAGCTAACAAGCTAAACACAAACACACTGACAAACATAATAATCAGACAAGTCAGGAACAAGTCTGAGGCAGAGCATTTGCACTCCTTTGACATGGAAGACTTGAAGGGTGGTCACTGTTATTGTTTAGCTGATGTAAGCGAAGAAGAGTGGGCAAAAAGAACCTGAACCTGGATTCATCTGCCCTGTTCTGTGTCTTATCTTTGCAGCTGTGTTTGCATGTTTCATCACTTTTCACTCTGTTTTATGTTCAGTTATGGCACGATCAGTGTCTCATGCCACTCTCTAATTTAGTTGTTCTCTTTCTGTCTTTCCACTTCTAACTCATGTGGAAGCACTATCGCCTTCTCCCACTCCCTCACTCTCACATATACGCCACCCCTCCCAAAGTTGATAAATTCCCACAGTGGCTGTTGACCCAGCTGCCTTTGTCAAGTGGTGCTACCAGCAGGTGCTGTTTTCACAGCCACCCTGGCAGTCGTACAGGCTGTTTAGTAGCGCTGCTGACCCCTGCCTGCTATTAACAGTGTTAGCTACAGACCAGCCCCCCCAATTCTCTAGGGACTCTTACTCTTTCTCCCTCTCCTTCTCTTTCTGTTTTCTCCCCTCTTTTGCTCTTTTTTTTTTTTTAACTACATGCAGCCTGCAGCAACAAAAGCCAGCAGAGATGGAGTATGGAGTTGGGTGCTGATGGGAGCATGGGAATCCACCCCCACTGACACTCCATCCTCAAAATTTAAAGCAACTTTAACACATACACGCAGACAGTGTGTCTGTCAGAGCACCTGCAGCACACTTTTCAAACCAGGAAATCAACATTTAAGATTTTCTTTATTTAACATATATTTGCTCAATTCTTTAAATAAATAATTAATATACACAAAATCAAGAGTATTTATCCCCCAATTGTTAGTATTTTTTGTAATAAAACTGCATCTTTCATTTAAATCTGTAGTAAAATTACAATAATTTATACTGGAGTACTGACTGCTGGAACAGGTGATCAGCACCTCACCAAAGCAGAACAGTATGAGCATCTAATCGCGCTTCCAAGCCAAACACGAAGCAAACACTGTCGGCAGCTTCATTACTCACAGAATCTGCTCAGTGAGGCTACTACATGCAAGTCCAGGTTGCATTTACACCGCATTACCAAAACCTGTCGGAGCAACTCTTGTGACACCTCTGACACTCAGAAATGAAGGAAAAGCTTATTGATGCCATTTGCAGGCAGCCTTCGCTCTTAGAGACAGGTAAACCAGGACAGAGCACAATCGTAAGACTCTATGATAAGTTCTGAGATGTTATTGTAACGTAAAACGTGAATATCAGTTGTGTTCCTTGTCCTCCAGCTGTCCTTTAGGGATAAAGATTAATTCGATTTACACGAACCAACACTTTGCACTGCATTTGGTGTGAGTGCACCATAGGAACAGCTACCCAGATGGAGGTAATATGTATTCTAAAAATAGCTGATTTCAGCTTTAATATACAAATTGCTGGTTGTATGTCTTCAATCTAGTTTTGGCTTCTCCTGCTGATTGACCATTTGCTCCCCTGCCATGATTGATGAGGCCCGTTCTCTCATGGAGCGAGAATTACACACATACACATTGAGTGACCTCACTGCTCACGCCTCTCATATACCAGCACCGGTCCACAAGAGTCCAGATACCCTGCCTGTGTGTCTGACATGTGTGCACACGTCTCAATGTCCAACAGTGTTTTGTAGTTCAGTACAGCAGAAATGTTTACACATCTATTTTTCTTCCTCTCTCTCTTTCACAAATGTGTACACTAGCAAGTGCGTGTGTGTGTGTATGTGTGTGTGTGTGGGCCAGTGGGTAATAGGCACAAACAGACGCTTCACATTTGAACTTGATTACGCATTCACTGTATTATTTCCAGATTTGTGGAGCGTGATATGAAATAATTCTGTTTCAGCCCATTTGCTGATGTGCGTGTCTGGATGTTTGTCTTAATATGGAATGATCACAATATGCTTCTCTGGTGTTCAAACTTGACACATATGGTGTGGAGATGTTTCTGTTTGTGTCTGTGTGCATTTTCCAAACCATGTTCATATCTGTGGGAGCCCTGCTTTAACCCTGTGTGTTGTTTCGTTCTTCGAATAAGAAGTCAAAATAAAAGCAACCACACATGAAGCGGCTTATGTCCCAACTGTACACTTCAATACTGACTTGCTATTAATTGGCAACACATAGAAAAAGAGCCACCGTCACTTTAACGGCATGTCACTGGAAAAAGAAACACACGCCTCCTTCAGAAGCAAATACATAAATTTTTAACTTGGCAGGTTTAAAAGTTTACATCTTAAAGTCCCTCACTTCAAAAGTGCTTTCCCACTTAAGTTACATATCAACAAAACCCGATAGGCTCGAAAATCATCTGAGATCATGGACACAGTGTGTGATGGCAGATTTGTCTTGTTATAGCATTCAAAAATAGCTTTGTGATAAATAAATAGCTACCACGATACATCACAGTCAAGTGGTAGATGCTTAACTAGAACACATTTCCTACGGTCCCATCCTAAATCATGGTATAGTGTTACTGTGTAGCTCAGCCAGTATGAGTTGGATGAGTGTTTTGTTTTTGTTTAGTCTCAGCTTTTTGTTTAACAGGACATTTTTTAAAAGGTTGCATGAAACTTTGTAGAAACTGTTGTGATCTGGCAACTAAATGTGTTTGTGGGCGAGGCTCAAACCTCTAAACAGACTTGTGTAAGCCCAATTAAACGACCCGTGGACGCTGAACGACTGATTTCTGTTTTGGACAGTACAGCAGTTCATTCATTTGAGGCAGATGCTGATTAGTAGGTAGAATTTAAACAACATAGCGCACATCTCTTGACATGCAGTCATCCAAACAGTGAATTATCCCAAAGCTACATGCCTTTAAACCACATTTTCCCTTCATAAATCAACACAACGCTGATTACATGTTATTATTATTATTAAGAGTTGAAATATGTTCTCCGGTTATTAACTTGAAATGTCTTCTATTATTTATTTGGTTATAATAAATTCTCACAATGTGCATTATGGCCAAAAGTTGACATTGTCTTAATGAAACAGTCGTACAGAGATTTAGGTTATTGGTCTGTTTTTGGTCGCTGTGGCCTATCACCATATTGAGAGGCTTCTGTCTGCCGAATACTTACTTTGTCTTCTTCCGTTTTTTTAACAACTGATGCAGGCCTCACACCCCTAAGGAGTGCCAGCGTCAGGTGGAGCCACCGGAGCTGCTGATGACAGCTTGTTCCAGACACTGCAAGAACGGACGCTGTACTCCCACCGGCAAATGCTGCTGCAGCCCCAGCTGGGAAGGACAATTCTGCCGAGCCGGTAAGAGTGCATCTGTCGCCCTCAGCGTATAACATGGACCAACATCCATGTGTTCTTTCACTCCAGATGTGGAAATTATGTTTAGTAATATCTGCCATAGTTTTCCTTATCAGAAATCAGAGTACATCTGAATAAAACAAAGTAAAGTTTGAAGTGTTTTCACTCTCTCACCCCCCTGTGACTGTAGCCAAATGTGAACCAGCCTGCCGCAATGGAGGAGTCTGCGTGGAGCCTAACAAGTGCCTGTGTAAGAGTGGCTACTCCGGCAACCAGTGTGAGAAGAGCGAGAGGGGTATGCCCAACGACCAGGAGAACGTCGGGATAGTGGACCACATCATCGACATGACCTCGTACTTCTTAGACCTGACCAAGTACATCGTATAGTGGTGCGCGGAGGGGGCCGTTCCCCATCATCCATCCTCAAGTCTACACACATCTACCTTTCGCCCTCAAAAGACTCTTAAAGAGGTTTCCTAAATGTGGCCTCTTAATTTCCCTTCACATTCACACGGGCAAGCACACACACACACAGGACCCCCATCAGACTGCTTTTAAACCACATTGCCATACCAAGCTTTTCCTCTCCTCACCTATAAGCTACTTGCTCCTGAGCACCAGGCCTGGCATCCAAGCCGTGTTCACATTTCAGAGAGCCCTGCAGACAACCGATTGATGAGTTCCACTAAGACATTTCCTCTGCCGCTCTGAAAACGCCTTCACTGGCTCCACAGGAACTTTGCCGGAGCGGACTGTTGAAACCCCGAGACTTTTCTGCTGCCTTACGAAGAATGGAGTTTGAGGCATTTCAGTGGAGACAGTTGATTATTCAGGAGTTCATTAAGGATTCAGAATTGGGTGGCTCAAGATGCAGTTTGTGTCCACGGTCCGTTGAAAACCTAGCAAGGAAATGAATGTCTACGTACTCAGACTGTGAGCACGAGGCATGCGTCTCATAGAGCCTGCGGTGCTTTTTGCTTTACTATTCCAAAAGCACTAACAGGAGGAAGGCTGTGTTGACTCATTTATGTTGTGTTCAGTTTGTGGGTACATTGTCATAAACAGCAATTTACAGTATACAGAACGTATACTTTATTTGGCATCACTCATTTGCTATCAGTGTACAGAGAGGATCTACACACAGACGTAGGAATGAGCGAGTTGAGAACATTGTACTTTGTCAGCGCCAGTTTCATGCAATTTGAACGGAGTGTTCGACTCCCATGCACTGTATCGTTTTCCTTTCATTCACTTTATTATTCAAAATGAATTTCAACATTTATTAAAAGCGCAATGAGAGTAGTTTCAGCTCCACACGTTCACACAGCACACTGTCATAGGTATGTTTAACAAACTCCTTTCATTGCGTCACACACTGAAGCAGAAAGCTGAAGTCAAAACTACAAAGGGAAGGGATGAAACGCGCTGATGTATATTTCCAATAGAGCTTACCTACTTAGCAATACAAGAAAAAAATCTAAAAAAAAAAAATCTATAGCATTACTATTGTTATCATAGAGGAGGGTTTATTTTTTTAAGCGTAATAATATATGGGAGAATATGGTGTTTATAGAAAGCAATTTTACACTAAGCTCGTCAGTTCATGTCATTTCATGTTGTACTTATACATATGCAGCTTTTATAAAAGACACGCAAGGATGTTTTCTTTTTTTGCCCAGAGTACAAGTAACGCATGTCTGTGCCTGCAAAGAGTCATTTGGAGCAGTTGATGAAGCCCATCTAAAACCCACCCACCCCCACAGCAAGACCGTTAGAATTGTGTTTCTGTAGTAAGATAATCAAAGATCCCGTCGGGCCACCAAGTCAGTGTGGAAGGAGCTCACGGCCAGAAGCAGGGCTGACATTAACCTGAGGAAAAAAAGCTCACGTTCTCTTGTGAGCATCTCCAGAGTAAGGCAAGACATTTTAAGGATGTGTTTGTTTTCATAGATGCATATGAAACCGGACACTCATCCTAATAAGAACATTTGATTTTTTTCTTTTTCTTTTGCCACTTCACTTACCATAAAGCCAGTCTTCCCAGAACCACCAGGTGTTGTTTTAACCGTTTTTAAGACAAATATTTATCCTTGTACTTTATCCACAGCTTTTATTTTGAAAATCAAGTTTCAGCAACTTGATTTTCAATTGAAGTTTACTGGCCATAAATGATGTGCTTGTTGTTCATCTCCTGCTTTCCTTGTGTTTGCTGAAATAAAACAACTGTACCTGGTCTTAAAACATCAAAAAGGAATTCATGCTGTAAAATGGAAAATTATAATTTTTAGCACTTAATGTGAAAGTTGCATTGTAGCTGCTGAGACGGCGTGGTGTGAATAGAATAACCATTTTCATTATTTAAGTAGTTACACAAATAAAATAATTATTTAAATTCTCTATGTTGTTTTTACCATTGTACTGTATGTGACAATTTTGTATTCCTGTATTGTAAATAAAAGTAGGGATAACTTGGTTTCTCTTCAGAAATATCAATATGTCTATTAAAATTTATAGCATGTCTGAAATATTTGTCTCTCTTGTTTTAAGATGTTTACTGTCTTTTTGACAGAAAAAGTATCCATTTTTTGAAATTATTTTCTCATATATTTTTAATCAGTTCATAGTGTAAACCATTTCATTAATTTTTTTTAACAGACTGAAAGAAAATGTCAGTTAAAATTCAGCAACTTGGAGCAACATAACTATTAATGTAACTATTAGAAGTTAAAACATTTAATGAATGACTTATGAAGGGGTTGTACATCCATTAAAGGGTTCTCTAGGCAATCAGAGCTTAGTATAACCAAGGAGCAGCCTTCACAGATGAAAAACGAACCCAATGTGGCGATAACGCAGACTACAGCTCCTGTAGGTGCCACTTCAGGCTAGGTCCTAAAGGGAGCATGTCAATCTCAAATTCAAGTTAAAGCATTAGAAAGTGTACAAAGTAGAATTGACCTGTGTGGATAGTGTGTTCCACATAACAAGTCGTGAGTGTGATGATTTATCTTGAAACTCATCCAGCTGGATAACTGAGTTAAGGGCATGGTGTCTTTGACTGACGGGTGTCCTTACACAGGTAAGTTAAGGTGATTAGCATGTGCTGGGCCTCGTCCACTACTTTTGAGTCTTTAAATTGAACCATTTCAGTGTGTGTGAGTGTGAGTGTGAGTGTGTGCGCTTTGCACCCCTACCAAAAAACCAACATGGAAACAGCCAAAATGCTAGCTCAGAAGCTTCAAAATTCCAGAAACCAGTGGTAGATGGATACACCCATCTTTTACACTGTGTGTGGTACCTGTCATGATACGGCTGTGTGGCAAGCAGGCAGGATGTAGGACCCAAACGCAGGACTCGTACACGGAAAATTAACTCAAAGAGGCTGCTTTATTGCAGTGCCGAAAACAACAAAATAAACTTGCAAACTAAACTAGAAACTGTAAACAAATAACTAAGCACTAGAATACCTGGAAACGAGGGACAACGATCACAGGGAGCAAGGAAGGAAAACAACATGATGAGGGTACGACGCAACAAAGAGCAAGGAAAACACAGGGCTTAAATACACTCAGGGATAACGAGGGAATGGGACACAGGAGGAGAGCACAGCTGGGAGTAATTAAACATGACAAGACAAGGGGAAGCAAAACTAAACACACTGACGAAAGACATGAAACTACAAAGTAAAACAGGAAGCACAAGACAGACACAAACTCAACATAAAACAAGGGGACACAGAACACAGAGACAGAGGTGACACATGAGACAACTGGGGAACAAGATAAATCATAGTACAGAATGACAAAACACAACAAAACTCAAAACACTGGGTCACAGACCCAGGACCATGACAGTAGCCCCCCTCAAGGGCTGGCTCCAGACAGCCCCAAAACAAAACAGACAACCAAAACCGGGCGGGAGGTGGGGGGACCAGGACGGAGGGCTTGGAACCAAAACAAAATGTCCATAGAAACA
>VVHJ01048330.1:0-14149 GCA_015107715.1 Tylochromis polylepis | reverse complement strand
TTTTGTTTTGTTTTGGGGGGTTTTTTTGGGGTTTTTTTTTTGGGGGGGGGGTAAATAAAGCACATTTCACAGACATACAGTCACAAAGCACTGCACAACAAAACAGAGAAAAGTCACAACAAATGATACCAGAAAATTAAAGTGCTGTTTACAGCAAAACAAACTCAAGTCAACTTAAAGCATGTTTTATTTTTTTATACTGACTTGAGGGGAAATAAGTTCTATTTACCCCACAACATTTTTCTGACTGCTCACGTTGCTGCTGCAGGAAATAGAGTCAACTCAGAGCCTCTCATGGCGTTTCAGATTAACACGATATTAGGAAAATGTTTCAGTTTAACCATTATTTCACCAATATATATTATGGAATTGCACTGTCTATCAATGAAACTTACTCTTGTAATGGGCTAAATTAAAATTCCTTTGAAGTGAGCCAATAAATTTATCCATGAAACCACAATATTATTGCAGTCAGCCTTAAAGGCAGCAGTAGAAGCACATATGAATGCTTTTGGAGGCTGGAGGAAAAGCTCTTAGGCTCCTTCAGCTTGCACTGCATGAAAGTCATGATTAAGAATATGTTCATTAACAAAAGTATTGCATTTTAATCAAAGTGGGAGCTAATCTTTACATCCTTAAAGTACTTGGCTCTCTATAAACCACAAAATGTATTTTCATATTAAAATGACCATTTAAATATGAATGTTTTGCATGCTAAATGTGTAAATTAACTGTAGCTATCACCTAAATATTCAAAATTTTACAAAGCTCCATTCACTAGTTGGCTAAATGTATTTAGTCTTTTTTTAAATCAGTTTACTGCTAGTGTATTTTAAACATTGATCCCAAATTCAACAGTTTTTAACATCAGTTAGGATTTTCCTGTTTTTCTAAAAAAAAAAAAAAAAATCTGTCACTTTCTTTTTTATTTTAAACTCCGTCCAAAGCCATTAAAAACAGGGCTTCTTCCTTGTAAGAAAACAAGTTATGTGGAGAGAACACAAAGACCTCAAAAACCTTTTTATTCATGAAGTACTTGGTATGACAATTTACACAAATCACGTCCCAAGTCTGTTGCACACATACAGGCACGCATATAAAAGGATATTACGTTTGCACGGCCATTTAACCCCTGAGAATGTACTGATTCAGGCCACTTGACAGGCTGGTTTGACACTCGATTCAGATATGAAGCAGCGAACAGTCTTACAGAAAAGCAGTCTGAGGTATTAAGGAATAATGTCAGACAGGACAGATTACTTTATCTTAAATGTTTTAAGTGCTGTAGCAGGTGTTTCTTTTGTAATTGGATGGGAAGAAATTTGTGCAGGGTTTAAGCGCAGAGACTAAATTTCTCCGTTTAGAGATCAGACAGTATGTAGTTGGTTGCCATGGTGATGATTGGGGCTCCTGTTGGTACACCTGGGAAAGGACCGCTGGACCCGGCGATGTCAATGTGGGAGTATGGCAGAGGTGCTTGAGAATCCACACCGTGCTGCAGTGGGCACGCACAAGGTAACAACACAGGTTATTCCACACAAATGCACACATTTCACATGAATAGCAGATAAAGAAAATGTGCGAGCACCTTGTCGAGTCCTGAAGCCATGATGAGGAAAGCTGCAGGTGTCTGATGCCCTCGAGGTGTAGCAGAGGACGGCAGGTTGTTGCACTGCAGGATGTCCTCGTACTCAGACTGGCCCTTGTGGAACTCATAGTCCTCGCGCCTGATAGTAGACACCTCAAACAAATCACCCAGCACCTCTCCAGCTGCAAGGGAGAGAGCCATGTATTAGTCTAAATCAAAGGCACAATTCTGACAACTGAAGGCAACATTGTGTTTGTGTAGAAGAAGGTAGGAATGAAAATCACAGCAGACAGAATTAGTGGGCTGCATCTGCAAATCATCTGTTAATATCTTGCAGCAGCCCGGATAGCAGCTAACATCAGTGGTTCCAGCTATGAGATCAGTAGTTTTATAGCGGTGTGGGCTGAAAGCATGAAACAGGAACAAGATAGGACCCTGCACTGGTGGAAAAGAGGTTTATGAAGCAATGTGTTTTTACTTCTTTTCCGGTATTTGCAATACTTACAATAGCAGCATCTGCTGGGAAAACTGTAGTACTGCAATTTTACGAAAACCTAAACTACAAAACCGTGATGGGCCAACAGGAGTGGTCTCACTGATTATGTCATTATAATTTGCTCCAATAATAGTTACACTGTACAAAATGTCCATAATAAAGGAAGTCTGCACATGTGCTGTCAAAAGCATAGGTTGTAACGAGGTCACATGATTCAATTTATGTATACATATGCTTTGAAAGGCTGCCCTGTTTTAGACAGACTGTGTAAAGATCTGGGGAGATCTTTCTAATTAATTAGTCCCTAAATCAGGTCCCATAAAGTCTATAGTCTGCCCTAAAGTTATGTCTTAAAGGAGTTCGGTGTGAACATAAAACCGAAGATCTATTCATTTTTAAAAAATATTAAAATCAAATTAATCAAAGTATCTGAGTAATCTGTCAGTGAAGTTGTCTTGGTTGTTTTGGTTTGTACACCTGGCAAAACAGGTGAACTAAATCACCAGTTATTAAAAGGATTCAGCTGCAGCTGAAAGTGCTGGAGAGGCCTTAGGTAAGTAGATCAATAATTTTAAATATTTCTCACCTTTCTGCCACTGAGCAGCATTCCCGCTGCGTTGAGCTGGCCCGTTATCCATGATGATCTACAACAAGAAGTTCCAAGCTTAACTTAGTATGACAGTATAACAATGATGATTACAACACTGGGATGTCTGGATGCTCGAAGTAGACCTACTGTGCTCTTATTTTTTTTTCCTATCATAAAGGAGGGGTTACAGATTCTTTGTTTCATTTAATTCAGACTGTTACCCTTTATGTACCTCCACAACAAATTTAGGTCAGATTTTTAAATGCCAAATTGATTACAAAGAGATTATGAGTAAAATCTATACTTTTCTCAATACGCATTTTTTTTTAGAAGATCTTAAAAACAAACCGGGAAACTGATTTGGGAGAATCTACTCCGACCCAACTGGGCAAACTGTAGTCCAGTTTAAACTTGTACATAGTGTTCATTGGTCTGCTGATCATCATGTGACTGACGTAGAGGATCCCGAGCCACGGTTGTATGTTTTGGTTTGTTTTCTAAAATATGTGGACAAACAGCACATCCATCTCCACTGTTTGGGGTGGCCCCATTAGATATCTCTCTTAGTGAACATGACTGCCTTCTTATCTCTGTTGGCTAGAAACGATCGGATACAACACTAGAGGAATTTTATGTTACCTGGCAACCATTAATATAATTTGTTGAAAGCATTGCAGCTGTCATTATTAACACAGAACGGTATTGGTGTCCTGAATGTGTGTGACAGAATGACCACACATTTTTATATATGATTGAGTAAATATGTTAATGATGTCTGACTATATTCATTTCCTTGATCTGGTTTTCGAGTGGTAGGGTGGGTTAGGTTTGAGAAATGTGTTCAGCCTGTTTTTTGTTGGTTTATATAGTTTTGTTCTGATAAAAAAAAGAGTTACAATGGTGCATGCTCATTTTAAACATTGCCAAAGTGGTTAGTATATGTATATGTGTATGCATAAGAAACCCTGTAAGCTAAAAGCTCCGTCTTCAGATTACTCTAAACAATCTGTTTTATTATTTATTTATTTTTTAACTTTAGGCTACAAGTCAGTGAGAGCAGATGTCCTCCGTATGTTCAGCTCAGGCATGCTGTTCTGGCTGTGAGCACAGAAGTCCCATTAGCTTGCTGTTCAAACCTTCTGTTTGCAAGGAGCAGTCAATCAAAAGAAATTTGATTTAAAGGGAGAGGAGCTATAACAGCTTGAGGCTTTAAATAAATGGTTCATTTCAACTGTTAAACATGCAATGTTACTCTATAGAGTCCAAGAATAAAAATACAGCTCTTGAAGGTATTGTCTGAGCTTCAGCAGAACTCACAGAGTAGTTGGGTCCCATGGCTCTGATGGCGTGACCAGTCAGAGTGGCGATAGTAAACAGCTGAGGAGAAACTTCATTTACTGCCTGTGTGGAGAACAGAGGTAAGGTCACGCTGGGAAGGAATGCAACTGAAAACTAACTGCTAAAGACTTCTACCAAGCTTTCCGACCTTCTCCTTCATCTCGCAGAGCAGGTCGACCATCACCATACGACCCTCGGCATCAGTGTTTCCCACTCTCACTCTACGACCCGCACGGGAAACCACCAGCTCGTCCGCCACGTAGCAATCTGGGAAAAATCGAAAACTGTCAGCTGACGAGACTCACAAGAAATATTGTGGAAAAACAAGCGGAAGCCCACTGACCTGCGCCCACGCTGTTCCTCACCATGGCCATCACGCCAACAACCTTCAAGTGCTGTGGCTTCAGCTGGGCTACAATCTGAAGTGCAAGAGGAGTTTCAAAATTTCACTGTCACATTAAAATGTATACAATCTCAGTATGTACAGCGATCCTCTGAAGACTGTAGGGAGGCAAAATAGTAACTTCTGTGCATCTAATAAGCTTTTTATTAATGGTGACTCAGCAGCATGCAGTGCTCATTTATAGCAGAGTCACAAGTGATGAATATTTATTCCAAGTATTTACTGTTCAGGTGCAAAGAGGCAGTTATTCACCTGGAAGAAGCCAGCGACAGCAGCAGCTCCACACTTGTCCCTGTGCATCCCGGCCATGACGCCACCAGCCTTGATGTCTGCTCCGCCAGTGTCGTAGGTGATGCCCTGGAAACACCACATCAGAGGCACATTTGCTGACTAAGTACACACTAATACCTGCCAATTCTTTATGATTTCCTACCTGACACCTTCCTGAATGCTGTTATTCTTTCTGTTAACTCCCATTACCATCAAACACTATAACGAATCGCTAATACATGCATCTGAGATTCTATGGTGTTTACCAGATTGTATGTATAATGTAGTAAACATACACAAGCTACACCCTACTTACAGTTTTAGCCCATCTGTCAACACAACCTGGCAACTCATAGCCGCTTTAAGCGGTTAAGTGTTCAGCAAATCTCTGTAACACTGAAGAAATTAGCTCTGTCTTAGCTGTTGCATCGCGATTTTAGCTCTCTGAACATGCAGTAAGAGAGAGATTTTAACCTGGACAAATACACTTGTGATCACAAGTTTACATATGCTCATCATGGGCATGAAGTCAGTCAGTGCCATGGACTCTGAGGTTACATGGTGTAACATGGTGAAATGTATTCATGTTTTATATGACTATATGATATTTGAGGGGGTTTTCCTTTTAGGTTTAATATCATCTTGTAGGGTCTCAACTTCACAATATGAAGTACATTGGGCTGACTATTGTAATGATCTAGTGTTATATGAATAATATTTAAATAAATTGATTTTAATTGGTTCAAGGGCAGACACGTAAGCGCGTCGTCTCACCTTTCCCACCAACATGAGCGTCTTTTCGATCGGCCCCTCTCCGCAGTACTGCAGTTTGATGACTCGGGCCTGGTGACGGGGTACACCTGCAAAAGACGAAAACATTAAATAAAGTTTGCGAACTTCTTTAAGAAACATCTTAACAGTGTTGTGAGTCTGTGCTCTCTTACTGTTGGCGCAGCGGTTTACCGCAGCCAGACATGGATACTGCACCTCCAGGGTCTTCAGGTCGCTCACCACTTCAACCTGACGGTGATCAAACACAGAGGTTTGAGGTGAGAAAAAGGTGGATTAAACTGTCTCAGAAGAACCAAAGATCAATAAAAAAAAAGTCATAGACTGCAAATAAATCAACCAAAATTCAGAATTCTGATTTATTCTTAAAAAAACCAAAACCAAAAACAGAATATAGATTTATTAACACTCCCTCTTACGTTCACAGGGC
Source organism: Tylochromis polylepis (assembly GCA_015107715.1). Lineage (NCBI taxonomy): Eukaryota > Metazoa > Chordata > Actinopteri > Cichliformes > Cichlidae > Tylochromis > Tylochromis polylepis. Next base: position 8,246 of record VVHJ01048330.1, on the reverse strand, counting down.
TGTCTTTAAAGAGTTCCTGGACATAATCAGCCACACGAGGAGCAGCCATACGTTCAGGGTCTGAGCCGCCGATGTCACGGTACGCCAATCTGAGGGGGCGAAATGTGGTCAGCTTAGGAAATGTGTGCAGACAATGAGGTCAAGTATCTGACTCACCTCCCACTCTCCAGAGCATTAGCGAGCTCCGCTAGCTTTGCTCCTTGAGCCTCTTCTGCTGCCCACAGTCCCAGAACACACACCTTGTGGTCATTGTTTTTCACGTTGCTCTCTCTCACTTCAAGAGGCTTTTGGGCACAAAGACAGTGCAATGAGTGTCCTTTTTGCACACAGATACATTTTTCTTGTTTTTAATTAATGGCTCCACACAGAGAAACTATCTGAATACAATTTCTAAACTTGGCCACAGCATCATTATGATTGTGGACAGCTTCTCTAGATTGACTATTCATTATTGTCTGTAGTGTCTGCAGCTGCTTGTGTCCACCTCACACACCTTTTAAAATCCATACTTGGATAATAAAGCTCATACACTGAACCTGCCATTACTGGCAAACAGTAAACCATCAGTCAAGATGTTTTCTCACCATGTAGAGTGCATGAAGGGCTCCGAGTGCAGCCACCAAGGTGCTGTTCTTGTAGTCTGCGTGTGGAGGGCACACCAGCAGGGGGCGCTGCATGCCAGCTTTTAAGGCACTGAAAGGGCAAAAGATACCACATGAGGTAAGAAACCTGGAAGTAAACCAGTAATTCAAGTCAAAGAGGGAGAAGAAAAAAAAGTCAGCTGCCTTCAACTTACCGCTGGATGCCGTTGACTGCTGCATCACTGAAACGCCTGATGTCATCGTAGTCGCGGTTTACGGGGCCGGTGGAGGCAAACACCAAGCGGTTACCAGGAAGGCCAGGGACCTTGATGACCACCACCTCCTCCCCCAGACCACTGTCCACCTAGAATCACCACAAAGGAAAACGCATCAGTAGAGGGCAGTAGTAGTACCACGACTGCAGTATGTCACCGTCACACTGAGGTTTAGAGGGCAGGCAATTTCAGGTCCTTCAATGCAGCTGCTCACACCCATCACACTTCTTTAACTTCTTACTGTCACAGTAACATAAAAGACTGACTGTGTGATGTTTTTTCACACTAATGTAGAAGGAATAAGTAATGACAACAAGAGATAATGAAGAATATCTGTTAAAACTGTGCTGATTTAACAAAGTGATCGTCTAAATCTAATATAATGTAGGTAAATGTGGAACATGTAGGAGTGAGAGCATCGTGGAAAGCCATAAAACATATCATCAACCCAAAACAGGTGAGATCATTCAATTTTTCATTAAAAAAAAAAGATAAAGAAAAATCTTTCAAAACATTTTTTCAAATCATACTTTTGTTCCAAATATGTCATCAGTACCAAATCTCTGTGAGATTATTGTTTTGTTTGCAGATCTTATGATCATCAATCACCTGGTTCAATTTAACATGATTTTTGCAACCCAGCTGATCAATATGCATACAGTATAAACCACAGAGAGTGTAAAAGATTGATGTACCTATCTGTATATATCTATATACAGTACATCAAATCTGAAGTGCCCTAAACCTGCATTCTTTTTCATGGCCACTAGAGGGCAATACCTGTGGTTGCAAAACAACTTTTGGTGCTGCAGAGGTCAACAGTGCTCATTCTTTACCTCTGTTAACACTTTCCTGATGATTTTAAAGCTTTTAGTCCTTCAGTGTTGGGGGAAATCTCAAGGTGTGAAAATGGGACTTCATAAACAAATGAGTGATGTCATTGTAGTTGAGCCCACCATTTATGCTGTCTCTGATACAAACACTAAACTTCTGTATACTTTTTTAAAATTAAAAATGACCTTTTTATTCAGCTCAATTCAGTTTTATTTATATAGCGCCAATTCAAAACAACAGTCACCTGAAAGCACTTTATATCATTAGGTAATAATATAAGAAAGAAACACCAATAATCATCAATAAGCAAGCACTTGGTAACAGTGGGAAGGAAAAACTCCCTTTTAACAGGAAGAACCCTCCTGCAGAACCAGGCTCAGGGAGAAGCAGACATCTGTCACAACTTGTTGGAGGATAAGGGAGGAAGACAAGACAAAAGACACACTGTGGAAGAGAGCCAGAAATGATTAATAACTAATAATTAAATGCAAGGTGGTGTATAAGAAGAAGAAACACTCATGGGAAGCTCCCAGCAGCTTAGGCATATTACAGTGGAACTAAGAGAGGGTTCAGGGTCACCTGATCAAGCCCCAACTATATGCTTTATCAAAAAGGAAAGTTTTAAGGTTAATCTTAAAAGCAGAGGGTGTTGGTCTCCCAAATCCAAACTGGGAGCTGGTTTTACAGAAGAGTGTCCTGAGAGCTGAAGGCTCTGCCTCCCATTCTGTTGGCTTGATAAGGTACTATGAGAGCTTTAAAATATAATGGGGTCTGATTATTAAAGATGTTGTATGTGAGGAGAAGGATTTTAAAGCTTTTAAGCTAATATGGTAGAAATATGGTCTCTCTTTTTGGTTAAGATAGGATAAGATAAGATAAACCTTTATTAGTCCCACACGTGGGAAATTTTGTGGTCACGGCAGAAAGTACAGTTTAAGAGCAGTAAAAGTTAAGAAAAACACAATAGAATAGGATAAAATAAAATAGAATAACACACTATACAACGAGAATAAAATACTATATACAATAGAATAAAGTACCAACAAAATAGAATAAAATACTCTTGTTATAGTAGGAAAAAAAATTGCACTTGGTATTGCACATAATATTGCATATAAGGGAGACTGGACGAAGGCTATCCTGGTGTATTGGATGTTTGTGTGTCTGTCTGCACGTGTGTGGTCATCTGCAGGGACATGGCTGCAGTCAGTACTCTTATTATTGCGTTGTGGATATTTTCACACCATATAATATTTGACTGATTTACAACAAGGATTAGATGTGACATGCACAATTGAGGAAAACTCAAATTTTAAGACTCAATCCTGAACGAATCAGTAATCCTAAAATGTATTGTTCTATTTTCTCTAAGTCCAACTTTCCGACATAAACAAATGCACTTTTTCCACCAGTGTGGTGCCTGTGACCAAACTAGAACGGCTTCCATGCTTTCAGCCAAATAAAATGGGAAAGGCAGTCTACAGATTACTCCAACCTGGCGAAACGTCGGCTAGTGCCAAAAGGATCCAGCTTCTATGTCCATCTTTTGCACAACTGCATGCGAATGTAGTGTTTGCATGAAAGAAAGATCAGGTGAAGAAGGAGTTTGACTCTTACAGCGCTGTAGTCCTGCAGCGGGGCTTTCAGGGACTCGAGCTCAGAGGGCAGGGATTCATGGCTCTGGGTCACTAAGACGATGCCATCAAAACTAGACAGAAGAAATAAACTGCCTGTTAAGAAAATAAAAAGCATAAAAACTGACAGTCAAAGAGGAAGTGAGGCCCTGATACTTACTTCTGGTTCCTGAGGTCGCTCGTCCATTGGATGGGCTGGACGCTGGAGAGAAAACTGCAATGTCATCAAAGCCTAACACAATATCTCAGAAGACAGAGTTACACAATCAAGAGTCTTTTATAATGGAGGTTAACGATAACAAAGTGGGTCAAAGTTCTGTGTTGTGTGCAGCTGCTAAAGTGTGTCACAGAATACATTTAATGTGGAGGTAAACACTTTTAGACTTTTCTCTCCATGCACCTTGAAGGCAGGTGCGACTGTGCCAGAAATCTCTATGCTTCAGGTGAAATTACCGTCTCCAGACTTTGCAGCCAACCTGCGCTTTACAGGGAGTGAAATGTTCAAGAGACGATACTTCTGGCATCATATGACGCTTAAAAGAAGGGAAGTAACCGAAAGTGAAAACTAAATATGAATAAATATCTGCAAGCAGGATGGGAGGTTCGGATTTAACCCCATTTTAACTAAATAAATAACACGTAAAACAACCAGTTCAAGCTCATGCAGCTGTGTCAAAGCCAGTTAAACGCTTACTTAATTATAATAAAACAAGTAATCAGAGTCACAACAGTAGTATTACTACAACTTACGACTACTTTAAACTAGGCGTCTATGTGAGACGCGGTGGATTAATATGGCCTCCTTTTTTGCTATATTACCCACTCTGACTTATTGCATTAAGTTTATATTACAGTAAAACATATCTTATTTTCACAGTCTGGTATTTGTGGATTAAAATACAAAATGTGTTGAAATTGCATCAGGTTCTGCGCATGCGGCAGAAAGTTGCAAGTCAGAAAACCGTTAAATTAGCCGTTTCGAATTTTACATAAAACGTAAACACTACCTGGTGCACATTTTCCGTCGTCTTCCTCTGCTACCTTCAGAGTGAAAAACCCAAAATGATCCTTCCTACACCGGTCAGGAATTGGTCACATGATCCGCTCACGCTGCCTTCACGGACTTCCGTAGCTGCCCGATTAAGACAAGCTCAGTCGTAAATTGCTTTTTGGGTCGGATAATAAAGGCAGCTCTGACACTAAGCAGCTAGTTTCAGTGTGTGATTAAGCAGTAAAATTATGTGCTGTAAATTTATTTCGTGTTTTGTTGTAGAAAATTTCTAAATTTAAGGTAGCTAGGCCGCCATATTTCCTACTGTACGTCAAGACACAATAAGGACACAGCAGGGATTTGTAGTTTTCCCTTCCGATTGATTAAAAAGCCAAAAGCTAATTTTAGATGATTACATCACATATACATATAAATTACTACTAGCACTGATATAAATGATAATTGTGGCTGTACCCCGTCGCTTGCTGAGTGATTTACCTCGCTTTGGATGAGACTGAGCTGTTGGACTACAAACGCTAACCGGAAGTAGCTAAAGTAGCCTTTTCTGTGCAGAGCTGCAAAAACTGGGGAGGTGAGTATTGACTGGAAGCAGTGCAAAGGTCGAAGTGGAAGCAGTAGGTGTCACGGCTGTTGTGTAAGTGATTTAGTACAAAATAAGTGTTAAAAAATGCTTTTAAAAAAAATCAGAGATAAGTAGATCATCCCAGGCTGCAGGTACAGTTTCTAGGGACAGAAGCTGCATAGAAATGCTGCTTTTTGCACCGTGGTTATAATTTGTAGCTCTATTATAATGCGACAGCAGGAGATGATAAATACATGTTATTATTTTGTGCAGATTAGCGAATTTGCTTTGCACTTGTTCCATTTTGGGAGCCGGTTCTCAGAAAAGTTTGGGTTCACGTAAGTTTTAAGAGTTTAGACTGAGGCATTAAAAGTCAGAATCTGGGAACTGTTAGAAAAGAAGTTATGGTTTTCCATATGTGCATGACAGAACTGTTGCACTGCATTATAAACGGTGTACGCCTGTCTTTAAATACTCAGTGGTCATTTTGTTAAGTATACCTGTTCAACTGCGCCTTAATGCAGATATCTTATTGACCAGTCACAGCAACTCAATGCATTTTGGCATGCAGACATGGTCAAGACGACCAAGCATCAGGATGGGAAAGAAATGTGATTTAAGTGACTTTAAAAGCCAAACGGGCTGGTCTGAATATTTCAGAAACTGACGATATGCTAGGATTTCCCACACCGCCAGCTCTACAGTTTACATGGAATGGTCAGAAATAGAGGGGAAACAATCCAGTCATATTATGCAGGTCTCTGGGGGGAAAAATGCCTTATTTGCTTTGAATCAAATATCCAGTCATTGCTGGGGTGGCAGTGGCTCAGGAGGTCGAGCAGTTCATCTACTGATCGGAAGGTTGGTGGATTTGTGCGTCCCAGATTAAAGCTTAGTCTCAGTCTTAATTGGAGTGTGAATCTTAGATAAAAATCACGTACATGTAAAAGAGTGTGTGTGTGTGAATGACACATGCTGTATAAAGGACTTTGACTGCTCAAGTAAAGTAGAAAATGCTAGTGGTCACCAGTGCTACACTTCAGCCTCCTAGTAGCTGCACCTTTGGTATAAATGTGAAAATCCTAGGTGATTTTCAGAAAACGACCTCATTCTCAAGTTATCATATTCACAAACTTGGGTGTCCTGGCTGTGTGGAGCAAGAACCAGTCCATTTACCATTTATTAACCAAGGTGTATACAGAAGAACTTGTGTGCACAACACACGTAAAGCAGCAGATCACACCAGGTGCCACTCCTGTTGGCTAACAACAGGAAACTGAAGCTATAGTCCTCCGTCTTATTTCCCTTATCCAATTCAAGGTTACAGTTGGGTTGGAGCCTATCCCAGTGAGAGTCACACTACACCATGGACAGGTCACCAATCTACCACAGGGCTAACACAGAGAGACAAACAATTATTCGTGTTCATTCACACAAAATTTACAAAGCCAGTTAAACTAGCACACGTCTTTGGACTATGCCTTTGTTGAAGGATCAGGTGTGACCTCTCCTATCTGTTTCCCCTCCCTCTTCTTCTCACACCAACAGATGAGACTTCCTCTTCGCTCCTTTTGCATCTTCAGGAGTGTAATCGCTCGGGGTCAAGCTGCGGACGTGCAGAGGCGAGGACTGAGTGGCGCAGCGATGCGTCTAGTGCAGTTTCAACGTCATGGTGAGGGAGCAAGCATCAGGGTGGGAGTGGAGCAGGGTGAGGGGCTCAGTGTGGTGGATCTGAAGGCATTTGACCCCTCGATGCCGTCAACAATGAGAGAGCTTCTGGAGCTGGGAGACAAGGGCCTGGAGTGTGCACAGAGGTGTCAACAACTCTCTTCCGTTAAGCCACTAATTAATACAGTCATACTATTGCCTTATGCTTCTTCTACTCAAATGACTCAGTCATCAGTGTATTTGATTACACTCATCTTCCTAGTCTCAAATCATTATCATTTTAATAAATCTTTTCAGTTAACACAATCTTCTTTCTCACATACGTCTACAAGCTTGGTCATCTGTTCTACGTCTATTTTCCACATCATCTAAAACTAGTCTTCTTCCTCATCATCCTCAGAGCTTTGGCGTCCGGAAAGTTTGTAGTAGACCGAGCAGACATCCAGCTGCTGTCCCCAGTGACAGGTCCAGAGAAGGTGGTATGTGTGGGTATGAACTACCGCGACCACTGCCTGGAACAAAATGCTCCAATCCCCAAAGAACCAATCATCTTCAACAAGTTTCCCAGCGCCATTACAGGGCCGTATGATGACATCATACTGCCCTCTGAGAGCCAGGTGAGGGCAAGAAAGTTAACTTCACTGACTGGGGCCTTTATAGGAAGAATAGTGAAAGAAGTAAAAATTATATCTAGAAAAAGACAAAAAGAAATAAAATTCTTGTAAGATGATTGTTTAAGATGATGTCTGAGCAAAAACCACCGCAAGAGCTATCACCTTCAGGTTTTATCAGCCTCGACTTCAAACAAGCCTGAAATCTCCGCTCTGAATATCCAGGATTACTCCCACAGGACACAACACGTCTAATGTAGCCTTGGAGACGACACAGACCAACACTGTCTACGTTAAAGGCAGTGTGGTCTGCAGATAATAAAGGTCATCTCTGTCATACTTTTCAAATAGGTTGTGTTGTCCCCTAGTTCAAACACCAGAACTAATGAAGAGACTTTGCACTGAGCTGATAATGTAGGTTATCAGAGAGTCATGCACCCTCAACTGTGTCTGTTAGGCACAAGTCTGCACAGCTTGCACACTTTTGACCACCGCAGACAGACTGAAGTCAACTGCACGTGACCTTTTCCGCTGATCAGTAGCCTACCTACATACTGATCTCAGGCTGCGAGGAATGGAATGGATTGCATACAAGTGCATCTCTGTAGCTTTGAACTTCAAATGCCTTGAAAATTGTCACATTAATATGTACTTTCAATGGAAAAATACTTTTACATGAGTGGTTAAAGGTTAAGTAGGTCACTGTTTAAAGTAGGAATCTTGTCTGGACCAGCTAGACGAGAATGTTAGTTATTTTGAGAAAATCCCAAAATACTATAGAAAAGATTTTGGGAACTCCTTAAGTTTGCCATTAAAAGTAGGCCCTACAACATATACTCAACAAAAATATAAACGCAACACCTTTGTTTCTGCTCCGATTTGCCATGAGATGGACTTAAAGATCTAAAATTCATTCCAGATACACAATATTACCATTTCTCTCAAACATTGTTCACAAATCAGTCTAAATGTGTGATAGTGAGCACTTCTGCTTTGCTAAGATAATCCATCCCACCTCACAGGTGTGCCACATCAAGATGCTGATCTGACATCATGAGTAGTGCACAGG
>VVHJ01048317.1:0-11853 GCA_015107715.1 Tylochromis polylepis | reverse complement strand
AAAAAAATATTTTTTTTTTTTAAAAAAAAAAAAAATCCTCGCATTGAAAGTAGAACATTCTCAGCCAAAGATGAAGAAGGCCCTCCAGCTCCGACCTTTGACTTCCAAACAGCTCTCACGAGTTAAAGGGTCTCTGGCAAATACACCTTTCTTCCTGTTGTGACATCACTTTATGAGCCCTGATTGATCAGTCCGTGTAAAAATATGAAGGACTTCCCACTTTGGGGCGATTCACCTTTTCTGAGCTGGCGGTGTTAAAACGAGTCCATCAAGCGCTGCTGACGGTCTGTCTGAAGGAAAGTTTCATTCCAGCTGAGAGAGTTGGAAAAGTGACAGGGACGTTCCTACTTATGAACATTTTAAAGATCAGAAAACCCATTTGTTCCCAGAGAAACGTGACGCATGAAGAGTTCTGATCCAAAGGTGCCAACCTGTTGTAATTTCCCCTAGTCGCCACTAGGTGGCATCAAATCTCCTGACTCAGATGATGCGTTTTCAAAGGACGTGAACTGGAGATGCAGTTTGATTCTCTATTTTATGAATTATTGCACTGCATCAGTCACGAGCTCTGCAGTTCCAAACTGAAGTGGGATAAAATATCAACACTGTAACATGCTGTAACACGCTGACACTAGTGCCAAATATCGATATTTTCTCAAAGTAGTCTTCTTTACTTCTCCTGGCGATGCTTATAAACGAGTGATGTATTATAGACGGCTGACTGGCCGTATGTCACAGAAACTATTTATTATTATCGGCAACGTAATGTGCTAGTATCATATCATGATTTACTTTTAAATTCCCACCTCTTACTCCCTAAAATTACCATTTTTCCACTCTAGGATTTTTAAGGCAGATACTGATATTTGAAGATTTAACAATCCGATATCAGCCGATATTACGCCCACAAGAAGCACAAACAGATTTCCCTCACATTTGTTATGTGTAGTTATTTACTCATTTATACTCTGGCCAGATCAGCTGATTCATCCACATGGCTGGAGGGCATTTCTCCTGCCTCTTCTTTAATTTTCATGGATCAGTATGTTTAAATGCTCATACCGATAAATCGGCAAACATGATAAAATTGTCAGGCTCTAAAATTTCGTGTTACCCAATAACCAACTTTGACTAAGAGACAGTACAAGACATTTAGGCTTTTAAAATGATTAAAACGTCAACAAAACAAAGTTGTAGATGAATTTTCCATTTATTATTAATAAAAAAAAATGTTCACATTTTCTACAGAGATCATGATGATATCGTTACTGCGATGAATTTCAGTCTAACATCGTGACAGCCCTGGCAGTAAATGCACTCCATCGCCTTGCAGGCAAATCATTATTCTTGTGATTGCTCAACAACATTTTAATAACACCTAAACTTTGATTCTTTACATTTCTGGCGAGGCAAAGTTTTACTGTCATCCTGTTATTAGAAAAAGCACCGACTATTTAAAAAAAAATAACTTTTGGGAACTTTCAGGGATTCTTTTTTAAAAACTCAAGAGCATAAATGACAACGTTTCTGTTTATTCCCAGGACAGGATCAGAACTCTTCACACGAAAGCTGGAATAAAACTCAGAGCATCACTTTTATAATTTTCCATTTGACACATTTCAGACCAACGTGCAGACACACGGCTCCGCGTGTCCAACTGATTTTGTCTGCGATTAATCCTTACGCTCATCTTTAATATAATCTATAATCATATATTTCTATTTTCAATAATAGGCTTGATGTGAGTTTGTTTCACTCAAGATAATACAATGCTTTTTTTCTTTTTCGTAATATTAGCAAATATTCAAGAGCAAAACATTCTTGAATGTCTCGTCATATACTTCTAACAGAGAAACAAAATAAATTAAATCAGTTTCTGTTTGTACATACTTACATGATATGAATTTATGTGTTTTGCTTCGGTCGAAGCTGTTAGTTTGTACGGAAAAATAAACGGAGTTGAAGGCCGCAGCTGTTAGCATGTGAAAACTAGCACGCTGACTTTCCACTGAGATGGGGCTTCAGAAAATAACGATTCCAAAAAACAGGACGAATATGAAAGAAACGTACCTCATCGTAAAACTGGGGGCGGCTCCCCTCAGACCCCGCCCTCGTATCAAAACATATGTTGCACTTTGTAATGGTTGATATTATTTTGTTTTTGTTTTTCTCTTTGTGTGTGTAAATATCCTTTTCAAAAAAATAGCCTAAACTTTTTCGAGGATATGTTAAAAAACGCACGGAAGGAAAGCAAATAACATGAAAATATAGAGTGAGCCACACGCACTTTTAAAAGCCGGGATCTTTGCTAACGATTGTCCTCTACTGCTGCGAGTTTCCCACTTTTCGGTAAACAGTCGGCACGACCTTGGGACCGCACTTCCTCTCAGACTGAGTGCGACCTGAATGCAATCTAAACGCCAGCGCTGGATTCTGGGAGCTAGCTTGCAGCGGTACACAGCCTGGGAGTAAGCACCGCCCGTGGGGCGAAATTCTGGGCAAACACGTCGACCACCTCCTCCCTCCCTCGCGCCGTAAACCCCGCCTCGGCTCCGCTTTTCCTTCCTTCGGTCTCAGGAACAGAATAGTCTTTGCATCTTCCTCAATAATTCTTCAGCCACTAGGGGGCGCTACATGTTGTAGGCCACATAGATTGGGTCCAGCTGGTCGGCCAGGAAGCCGTCCCGCAGGTGCATCCGCTGCTTCTCCCCTCTGGAGTTGATGGGGATGACGCCGATGTCCACCACCACCACCACGCCCACGATCAGGTAGTGCTCCTCCAGCACCACGTTGGTGACGAGGGGGACCAAGTCCAGGGCCTCCTGCTCCGAACCGTCCAGCTCCACCACCACCACCAGCAGGTTGGTCCACGTGAACACCGCGCTGCGGGCACACAGGACGAAAACTTGAATTCGTGTCGTTTAATTCTCCCCCCCCAAAGGGACGGAGTGTGTAATCGGTGTGTTGTTAGCAGTGTCACATATGGTTTTTAAGATACCACGTTCAAATTTGGTGTGATGGTAGATGCTAATAAAAGCTCAGGATTGTTTAAAAGAAAAAAAAAAAAAAAACATTGTAAGACCTCCGGGGGGAGTTGTGCTCTCTGAGTGCTCTTATTATAAAACCTGTTTTAGAATAAGATGTTGACAGTCTACTGAAAGGACTCGCTGCAAGCTGCAAGGTTTAAAAGGAAAGTTCACTCCAAAATCACATTTACATGTATTTACATTTTCCTTTGAGCTGTAGTGCATTTACCCCTCTCCTGTGAACCAAAACCATCTTGTCAAGTTCTGGTGATATTTGATGGAGAAAGATCTGCCTTCTCTTGAATATGATGGACTAACTGACACGCTGCTACTTACTATAGCAACCTACATCTGTCCTGGCACATGTGTAGGCCTGTGTGAAACGTTTCAGAGAATAAAACCTGTCAGCTGTTTTGATCTACTTTGGCTGTGTGGGTCAGGATGCTCACCACTCTGTGATGCTCTTGTGCGTCCTGATGACGGAGGTCTCGATGTCGATGGGGTGGTAACGCATCCCTCTGAGTTCCATGGCTTCCTCCAAAGCACCGACCACGTACAGGGCATCGTGACGCTCTGTGGACACACAAACACATTGCCTTTCAAGCCACCATGCTGCCCAGCCTGTTATGTTTTTAGATTAATGTACGAGTTATCGAAGCGTTTGACGTGAAAGGTCTTCCTGCACAAAGTAAACTCAGCTTTTTCTGCGTTTTCTGCATTTAGAAAAGCAGATGCTCAACATGTCTGAATATCTCACTCTTATGAGCTAGAAATAAACATTTGAGTGTTTTAAATATCAAGACTTGCTCTCAGCAGAGGGAGAGAGCCCATCAGGAGATGCTGGCAGCACTTAAAATCAGCGCTGAAGCCGTTTAATCAATTTCTCCTCTTTGTTGTGTGAGATCATTAAAGGTCAGCCGCATTAATCACGTCGACCGTGTTCGACAAACGGCCCGCCCTGACCTCCGCTGGCGTCGGTGAGCTCGGTCCTGCGCAGGAAGCCCAGGTATCCGGTCCGAGCCCAGACAGTCTGCGTGTCTCCAAAGCTGAGCCTGGAGTTGAAATGGTCGGACTGCAGCGCCTCGTCCCCGTAGACGGTGAAGTAACCGCTGGCGTTGTGACTGCTGTGCACCCAGATCTGCAAACGCACAAATAATACAGCAGGAAATAACCCTCTGATGATTATTTTCTCTATAAAAGTCAAACAAATGTGGACTAACATCCATGTTTTCCCTTCACGTCCCAGATTCTTCTCATTTCCACCTGCAGAGCGTTCAGGAGAAAACAAACATAAGGCTCGGGGGCCAGAATCAGCCCTGCAAAGACCTCAATCTGGAAAATGGAGGGGATACATTTTTTGCCTTTTAACTGGTTTTTTGTGTTGTTTTTTTTCCCACAAGTTTTACAGCTTTGCCTACGGATGGAGTCCTCCCCCATGGCCATTCATGCTAACCCAAAGGAATGACGTAAGAGCTAAACTATTAACTATTCCACCATCTATCACAGGAAACCTTTTAAAAAAACATGTTAATGAATTGGTTAAATCACATTATATTTGAAGAATATCAGGTGCACTTTTTCTTTTTTTTGTTCAAATTCAAGTGAGGTTTAAACAAAAATAAAGGTTTCAGGTTAATCATCACTTACTCTGCTGGCCTCAGTTTTTCAGGACTAAGATATCAGATAGTGGATAAAGGCTATCTGGGTCAAGACGTCCTGTTTCATGCACTTATCCCTGTTTATGAACGCAGATATGAATGTTGAGGCTCTTTTGTGTTCATTTAAACAGAATTCAAAATAACCCCCAGAATGAAAAGACTCTGAGGACTTTAATGCAACCAAAGGCTGCTCAAACACGATTGGTCAACGGAGGGAGCTTGGACCAAAATCAGAAAAAATCCTTTTATTTATTTGTTTATGGAGAAGACCATTAAAGCCCGGACAAACCTCCCCCAGATGTGACTCTCCCATTGGTCCCTTGGTCTCTGGGTTGGCGATGATGATTCTGACCCCCGGCAGGATCTGCTCAAAAAGAGAGAGACGCAGATCGACCAAAGACCAAAACCAGCTTATGTGATAAAGTTTTAAACGTTAAATTTAAATGGAAAACTGACCTTCCCGGACTCCATCAGCGGCAGGCTGTGTGGCGATCCCCTCTCTACGAGTCTGACCCTGCAGAGCAGACAAACAGGGAACTTCTCTGTCAACAAAACCACGATTCAAACAGCCGTAAACTGTAACCACGAAAGAAAACAACAAAATGTTGTAATTATGAAGTATGGTTGTTTTCAGGAAAAAGGTGATGACGAATTAATGCAATTAATAGGTTTTCCTGTTTATATACGCATTATACGTATGTATGAGCTCCATATCATCTCTAATCTTTATAAGAAAAATGTCCCATAATCAGGATTCTGAACAGGATCTTAACTCTGACCGCTGACTGCTAGTGGCTAACGTTGGTGTGATTTTTTTTTAATTTATTTTTTAACCTGATGTACAATCATTATGTAACAAACACGTTTTACATGTTGTCCCGTTTCCTTGGGAACTTTATTCTTGTAAAATTTTACATCAGTGGAGATGTTTATGTACAGGGATTTGTGTCTCCTTAAGTCAAACACAGGTAAAACTTTAATTAATTAAAATTTTTTAATGTTTTGTAATTTTTCATTTCTGCAGATTAAAATGAGGCTGTACAGTAAAATCTGCACGATGTTAATGCTCATCAACTACCATGGACGCTCTTCTTTAGTAACATATTTCTAGTTGCTGCCATGAGTCGTTTGAACAGGATGCTTCTACGAACAAACTTCTCAATTTTAAGAAATCTAATTTTAATACATGTTGGGATGAAATTAAAAAGAAAAACAGAATTGTGGGAAAAAGCTGAATCAGTCAAAATAAACCAGCACGAGTGGGTTTGTCAGACTCCAAACAAGAAGCATGGAGAGCCTGTGGTAGACCCGGGCCAGCTTAAATCAGCGGTGATTACATGTAATCATGCACACTGACAGTTATATTTATACACAGCGGGACTGCACAGCCCTGCTGCTTCGTGTGCTGCGACTTTTCTGGGTGGAAATCAGCAGATACGGGCTGAGCACCGTAATGACGGGCTGCATCAGGGAGCAGGAAACTACGTCTGGGAAACTTCAGGGACGTGTAACAAGCTCCTGACGAGTTCAAATTAATGCATTTTTCAGTTTGTGCCGGTTTCTTGCTGAGCTGAGGTTGTTTCGCTCTTGTTCCTTTAATCCCACAGGCCCTCCTTGTCGGAGATGTTTGAATAAGTCTGAGTCTCGCTTGTTATCTTGGAGGTGTTTGTCCATCTCCACCGCCTGACAGTGACTTTCAGGCTGGTTCATTAAGTCAGAGCTGTCTTCTCTGAAAAGCAAAAGTCTGGCAAAACAAATGGCGGTGTTACCCAGCAGGAAATGTGACTCCGAGTGGGTTTGATGGGTTTTAAAGTTCACCCCTCTCAGACTGTGGAGAGGCTGTGAGGTGACAGTCTGGATGTCAAGCTGACACGCCTGAAAATGTCATATTGTCTCAGAGAAACTTCCAGCTTCTCATTATATTCAGACTTTTTTACCATCAGCCTGCAGCGATGCTTCTTAGCTGCAGAGAATAAGCATCGCATTACAATAACAATCTTTGCTGAGCACTGTATTTATGCTGAGAGCGCTCGCTGAGTCGTGTTCTCTCATTCACAAACTTCCCGCTGCTTCACATTCACAAACTTCCCGAGCAAAGCCGTCCAGCAGAGCGCTGCACGCTGCTGAAATCCCACAGGACACGGACTGAAGACTTTACAGGCACAGAATACACTCGGTGTCCGTGTGAGAGTGGATGGAAAACAGATTCGGTGTCTGAAAGCAACATCTAAAAAATACACAAGGCTGGTGTTACTGACGCCAGCCAAACACGAAAATCCATCAGCCTGAAGAAAACTGCATGTAAACGAAATGCAGTTCAAATATTCACTGGATTGTTTAAAAGTCTGAGCCATAAAATAACTGGAAGAAAATTCTATTTTTTCTTTTAATGGACTATTTGTTGAACCTTCTGACAATTTATTTTTAAAAATTAATTAAATGTCAGTTTGGATTTATGAGTTAATTTGTATCATATGTACTATAGCTGGCTTTTTAAAAAAATCTTCTTTGGTGAAATCTATAAAATAAATAATCAATAAACTGGAACACTTACAGATGCTTATTTTTAGTTAGCCTTCGCCAAAATGTTACAGAAATTGTGACCACTAGGGGCACAGCTGAGTAACAGATGTTCTTTATCTTTTAATATGTACTTTTTAGTTTTAGAGTAAAAGTCATTGTAAATGCAAACGTGCTCTCAGTGAGTTAGGCCTCAGTCACACAGGCCTCGACGCTGCTCAGCAAGCCCCTAACAACCTCCCACTGACAGGGAAACGTTCCTCAGCTGCTTGGGGAGCGGTTTCTGACGCTCACAAAGTTAAATTGGACACATGGAAGATGCTGAGAAGTGCTGAAACAGAGAATGGTAAAACCGGAGCCCAACTGCTGCAACAGACTCTGAATGTGAGCAGTCTCCATTTCCATTCTGTGTCACTCTTTTCAGTTTCACTACTGCTCGGAGAGCAGTTGGCATCTTTCATGCAAATCACTGGTGACCAAAGCAAATCGTTAAGAGGTTTTCGATGCCAAACAAAGAATCTTTCTTTTGTATCTGCAGAAGTATCTGTTAAGCGTAGTTCAAACAAAGCAGCAAGGATACTTACCTGTCATGTCGCAGCGCCCTCATATCAACATAAACAGTCGTTGGGTCAGGTCCTGAGGTGCCCTGAGAAACACCAGTGAGAGAGTGTCAACACCACAGACTCACACAATATCCTTTTTATACGAAAAAAACACTTTTATGCAAAAACTGCTACAGCTTATCTACTCCTACCAGACTGCAGTGGATGCTACCGCTGGCGCATTAGTGGTCATAAAGAAAAGCTTTCCCTCCAGTGAAGGAGGGGTGTAAAGGTTTTTGGGTGGGAAGGTGCGAACCCGAACCTCTACAGCATTTACAACAGGGTGAAGAGAACAACGTGGGAGCGACAGCAGTGATTGTAGGAGGAAAACAGTCAAACGAGTTAAAAAACAAATGCACATCAACAAAACTTCTGCCAAGTCTGATTCTACTTGATTGACATGCAAACAAAAAAGGACGAAAAGAAAGGGGAAAGTGATTAGTAGCTGAGCAATTATACCCGTGTGATGACCTACCCTGGACAAATTCACTGTTTCTAAAGTATACAGAGGTTGCACAGGCAGGTTTGCCTACATGCATTCAGTCAAATCTCTTTGTGCGGACGGCTGTACTCTGAATGAGTGAAATCACTGAAGAAAAATTAAGACAGAGGAAAAAGAACGAGCAGCCCCCTCCGACCTCTCTCTTCCTCCACCATCCATCCATTAATCCGGGATTAAAACCCACCACCGGACACACAGCGGCATGCTGGGAGTCTTACGTCCACACACCCAGAGTGCAAAAACACAAACGCCCTCTCTGATGTGAATTCAGGCAGCGACCGCTTCAAGAATATTCAGTGATTTATTGGCAAAGGGAAATTTGTTTGGAGCAGGCAGAGCAAACATCCTTTGGTGCTGGAATCACTAACAAGTGTGCAGTCACACCACAGAGAGGCACATGCACATGTATATCCTTGCATCATTACGTATTTGTGATTTCTGGGAGTTGGCTACAGTACTGAGCTGCTGTGGCTAATGAGCTTATTGATAACAAAGGGAACAAAACCAAAAGCCTGGAACTGGAACACTAAAGTCATCCTATTCAGAGCAGGGTTATGTGAAATTAGACGATGCTCAGCTCAGAGTTTTACCAAAATTTCTATTTTCATTTCAATATTTTACTTAAATAATTTCCACAACAACTGAGTTAAGAGATCAGGGCCACTGGGAAGGTTGCTAAAAGCATCGGGTCATAAGAATAATCATAATAATAATAATAATAATAATAAATGATAAAAAAATCGGTTTCCAAGCTGTCAAAAACGACTGCAAAAAAAGCTTAGTTGATGATTATAGAAAATATTAACATTTCAAATTAAGGTAGAATAAATCTTGTTTTTATTTATTCAAGACTAAGCCTCTGCTTGACTTGTACTCAGTTACATTAACTTAAATAATAATAAATAAAAAAACTTCAACGCTTGCTTTTAAGACCTCTGACCTTTCATGTAACCTAACGACTCATATCAGCAGTGTGCTAAAACTAAATGAAATGATTCCTGTTTAGACGTTAGATATAGATATTCCTGTTTCTCCTTCTTTTATCAATTTTCATTTTTTAGATATTCACTGGTGTCATTGCTTTGAATTATTATTATTATTATTATTATCTACTTTACAGTTTTAATAATCTCATAGCTCTGATTATTTTTTACTACCCTATTGTTTATTTAAAAAATGGTGATTGCTGTCCTTAACGGTTTTATAATTTCACTTGCTTACATCTGTCTCTTTACTTGGTGTTATGTTATGTATCTACAGTAGTTTTGTGGCTACAACCTCTATGCTTTTTGCAGCACTTCCACCTGGGATCAAGCGTCGTATATAAATGCAGATTTGCTTGTTTGTTTCTTTGAGGAAAAATCGAGCCAGACATGCAAATCAGAGCAGAAACATAGACAGAAGAAGAGAAGTGAAAGCCGGGAGCGGGTGACTCCAAACAGAAATGAGAGGAGTCACTCGCTGCTCATCCACTGATTACATGAGAAAACGGTTCCCTAATCAGTCTATGGTCTTAATCACTAGCTTTCTTTGGTATAGCGTTGTATAAATTATGGCCTCATTTAAAGTAAAAGCAGGGCGCGGCTACCTTGTGATTGATAAGTCACTGTTGTCTGGGGCTCCTCTCCAGCTCCAGTTTCTCATTAAAAAAAAAAAAGCGCCCAACTCAAGGATCTAGTTCACAGATTTGATGGTTATAGCAGAGTGGCTATGCTGCTTTATTTTATCCATTCTAAGCTGGATTTTATTGAAAATGTTCTGCTGTTTGTTCTCTTTGTGGCTGGGAACAAAACAGATGTTAATCATCTGTATTTATAATTCATCTAACTGTAGATGTGTCAGCTGTGAGTGACACATCTACAGATTTGGGGGTTCTTTTGGAAAGTTTAATAACTCCTCTCATGTCAAAGTTCGGCCATTCCAAAATACTCAGTGGGGGAAATCCACAGAGTAAAGCTGCTCCATTGTCCCTGATATTCACTAAGTGCTGTGAGACCCAGCCGAGCGTCTCTTAAACTTAGATCTAAAGCCATCTGATGAGAGGTGTGCTGAAAGGCAGTGGGGTGGTGATGGTGATGGTGATGGTGGCGGTTATCGCTGTTGGGCGGGGAAGGTTGATGGTGGTTCCCTACCTTGTCGGCAAGTTTTCCCAGCCTGTGAGGCTACAGCAGCAAAGAGGGGGCGGAGGAGGAGGAGTAAAGTGAAGGGGTAGAAGAGGAAGTAAAGAAGGAGGGAGGGTGGAGACAAAACCAAGTATGAGAAATGTGGGTGGGGTTATGCACAAAACAAGGAAGTAAGAAAAAAAATGTCAAAGGGTAAAACTCAGAGAACCAAAACAAGCAGTAAGAACAGAAAAGAGTCTTCAGCCAAATGTTAGTCTGATCATTTAAAGCTGCCAAACAGAGTTAAAGCTTACGGTAAATTAGTCGTGTGACGGTCTGATTTCTGCGTTACGACTCTGTTAATGTGCGAGTCGTGCAACTGCAAATCAAACTCGTTGACGATTAAAAGGCTAAATTATATTAGAGATTTCATATCTCGCCACTAAGTCTGTAAAATCATTAATGGTTTTAATTTCATAAAGAAAATGGATAATAACTTTTCTAACAATTTATTTAATTCCTAAAAAGTGATGTGGCTGAAAGCTGCAAATCATATCTGAAATGTAAAAGCAATGATCAGCTTGAAATGGAGGATGGTCCTGAATCTGAGACAAACAGGAAATGAAAAACCGCTCTGCCGGTGATGAGAGTCAGCAGGTGAAGAGAATGACACTGGCTTTAATTTGGGCATTTTGTTTTTTTAGAGTCCAGCTCTCCGACAGTTCTGGACTAATGCCCCGCATCTGCAAAAACGGCACATTCAGACGTTCTTGCATTGCAGTCCATACACGCTTACAGGTTTCAGCTGCCCAGGAGTTGCAGAAATCCTTCAAGCGATAAATGAAGCTGTGAACAAAAATGCACTTCAGCAGAGATTGGCTAGATTTGCTGACTGTTAAAAACTCGTTTAAGGCTGTGTATCTGTGATCTTTTAGTGTGGGGGAAATCAAACATCTTCAGCTTGTTCTCAGAAACAACAGAAGCACCAAGCACAGAAAACCGACCTGTGAGACGTGCTTGACATCTTTAGGAAATATGCTCACTTACCATCTTTCACAGTTAGTAAAAAATATAATTTTTCATCTCATCTGCTTGTGTGCAGTACGGACATACAACTGTGGTCAGAAGTTTACATCGAGTTTACATAAAAAACAAGAATAAGGTGCAAAAGTTTTAATTTATTTTGGATTTTCTGTAATTCATACAGCGCCAAAAGTATATATGAATGCTTATTGACACACATACATATCATCTTACCACTACACTATCTAGCTGCTATATATAGTATGTGTACATATACGTGTGTGTGCACACACACACACACAGCTCAGAAAAATAAAGGGAACACAAAAATAAGACGTCCCAGATCTGAATGAATGAAATATTCTTATTAAATACTTTGTTCTTTACATAGTTGAATTTGCTGACAACAAAATCACAAAA
>VVHJ01048316.1:0-14413 GCA_015107715.1 Tylochromis polylepis | reverse complement strand
CTCCACCTCATCAGGAGCATGCCCAGGTGTTGTAGGGAGGTCATACAGGCACGTGGAGGCCACACACACTACTGAGCCTCATTTTGACTGGTTTTAAGGACATTACATCAAAGCTGGATCAGCCTGTAGTGTTTTTCCACTTTCATTTGGAGTGTGACTCCAAATCCAGACCTCCATGGGTTGTTACATTTGATTTCCATTGATCATTTTTGTGTGATTTTGTTGTCAGCACATTCAACTATGTAAAGAACAAAGTATTTAATAAGAATATTTCAGTCATTCAGATCTGGGATGTCTTATTTTTGTGTTCCCTTTATTTTTGTGTGTGTGTGTGTGTGTGTGTGCGTTACATACTTATTTTGAATAAAACTAGAACTCAGATTTTGTCTGAAGACATAGACTTCACACATTTTCAAAATGAAAAGTAATATTCAAATATATAATGAAAACACACATTGTTCTTTCAGCAAAATGCTCCTTATAATTTTCCCCTTCCTCTGAGTTAACTTGATTGGTTACTACAGACTCCATAGTGTACAACAGTGGTTACCAAACTTTTTCTTACACGTACTACTTCAGAAGCTGGGGAAAAAAAACCTTCAGAATCAACAATTTTTAACCCATATTCCATTATTATTATCAACCTTTAACAATAAAACATGGTAAGCATAATAACATCAGCAAACTCTTTTAAACTCTAAACAAATCATATTCATTTAACTTACTTTCACGTCATATTTTTTCACCTGGTCGTCCACGCTCCACCGGAAGTGGCTTATACCACTGGTATAAAGTATAGTGTATATTCTGGAGGCACATAATGGAGTTTGGTCCTTTGTATTTGTGGATGATTTCTGTGTTCGAAAGTTCACTTTGAACTTCAAGACTTAAGCTGTCACTGTGGTTAAAAATGAAATCCACCTCTCTCTGTGAGCCCCTCCTTGTGGCCGAACTACTTCACTACCACCCAGTTTCACCTTCACAAATACCATAGTTGTACCGGTTTATTCTGAATGAAGATATGAAGATGCATGAAAGCAGATACATTTTTAAAAAAAAGTATACACACAATAACAAAAATCCCAGAATAACTAAAAGAATATATTTCTTAATTATTGGGCATTAATTATTGCATATGTGTCATATAATATGTATTCAATAACTTTGCTTTATTTATTTATTTAAATTCCATTTTGTTGTGAACTTTAACACCAAACAGAACAACGTGTGGAGTAAAAGAACTGACAGACTCCCCAAGAAGTATCCATATTTTTATCAAAATTAATTACTGGTTTGTGTGTGTGTGTGTGTCTTTGTGTTTATGTATGTGTAAGCATATGCTTTGTGGCTATGTGGACGTGTATTATGTGGATGTGTGAGGTTCTATTCAGTCCAAAAAGTAATAGATAGCTATTGTATATTATTTACATGTTCATATTCCTATTCAGCGAGAAAAATTAGAGGCACTTTGGGTTGCCCCCAGACCCAAAGGAGGTAAGGGGGAAATACTGGTCTAGTGGATAGTTGGAGAATACATATGTGATGAAATCAAAGGGAGAGGGGAAAAAAACTTAAAACTTAAAATAAAAAATAAAGTGTAGGAAAGTTGACTTGGATCCAGACATAGTTTTGTCTTCTTTTTTTTCTTTTTTGAAGGACTATAGAATTCTCCAAAAAATAACTGTATGATATAGAGGAAGGTGGCTACAACTACAGAAAACAAACAAGGAATTTCTCCAGTCCACAGTAATCGTAACACCTAAAGTCACTATCCATGTCTCACCGTGTAGATTCTATGCAATACCTCCAAAGACACTTCTCTAAGCTTGTAATTGATACCGCGTTTAATCCCCCGCAATCACATACAAGCCCTCGGTGACGTCATGCGGATTGACCAATCACAAGCTGGACAGTGACAGTTGACACTTGTGGTAGACGTCGTGCGAAAAACTGTAGCGACTTTAATCAAAACAGAGGAGCGTTTGATTAGCTGTCGTTCGTTTAAAGGGGAAGAAACGAAAAAACAATCAGAGTAACATGATTTAAAAAGCAGGTGAACGAAGTATTGCTGTTACCTTTTTCATTTTTCCTGCGGATTTCTCACTTTCAAGCATGGTGAGTTTGACCCTATTCCCTTCCATGTAATGTCGCCAGGGTTTTATTTTCGTGCGCATCGACTCTGTGACAAACACTTGGCTCTTGTGTAGAGCAGTTGAAGCAACAGTTGCTATTGTCCACTTTGCCCTCCAGAAAGCGGTGGGGCCATAGGTGATTTAAACAGGCTTTGCTCGTGAGCGGAGACTCATCTGATGCGGATAAAATTAGACTAAGGTTAGAGATCCCATGTCACTGTGGATCCAGTGAGGCCTGAGGAAGACCACATAGAGAACTGGAGGGTCTTTGCATGCTTAAATGCAAATGGAATAAACTAAAACCTCTTAATGTGACATTTACATCACAGAATTATGACATATAATAAAACTTGCACAGTTGCATTTTGGCCAAATTGAATGAAACAATCACATGAAACATGGTAAGCATAATAACATTAGTTTTCACTGTGATTTGATTCAAGTGAGATCTTTTTGAACTGACCTTATGAGCATATACGTCTGCGGTGTGTGTGTGATTATAGCGATACGTGGTGATGTTATTGCAGGATGCAGAGGGCCCCCCGACGCTTTGTGACCTCTGCTTGGCTCAGGTGTGCCGGAGCTTGAGTTCTCTGTGCAGCATGCGAGCAGACGGCTCCATGAGCCTCATCTGGGCCCCGGTCTTCCCGCAGGAGACTGCTGACCAGCTTCTGAATCACATGGCAGCTAAAGGTAGGTCAGAAACTAAAACAGCTCTGCAAACATCAATTTCCTGCCGCTACTGAGAGGTCGCAGTTGTTTGGCAAACTGAAGGAAAGAAAACTTATTCCAAAGCATTGAAGGTGAATCATTTATTAGTTCGCAGTAAACAGAGGTTTCAGTTTGTCAGGGTGCAAGAGTAGGAAAGTTATATTCCACAAACATAAGTATGGCTAAACTGATGCTTCTTTTTCCTACAATGTCCCTCCATTTGCTTCTTCCCGTAAGAGATACTGAATGACACAACTGTTGGGATTTTCCGAAACTGCAAAGAACTCCGTCTGTGCCGAGCCTCCATCCGGAGCTGTCCACTGTCTGCAGAAGCTTTCCGCCTGGCTCTTTGCCCCCACCGGCTCCTGGAACTAGATGCCTCCTGGGTCTCTGGTGGTCTTACTGGGGCTGACATTGTCTCAGGCTTGGCCTCCAACCCAGAATGCAGATCCAGCCTGCAGAGGTTGTCCCTCAACGGTTTACGTCTGGACTGGGAGTCTCTAGAGGCAAATGGTGGGATCCATGTTGGCCTCAGCTCCTTGCGGGGCCTTAGAATGCTAAACCTTGCCAACACAGACCTAAATGATGCTGCCCTTGAGGATATCTGCACTCTCCCTCACCTGGAGATGCTGGATATTTCTTGCAGTGCTATCTCTAAGTTTACTGCACTTCTTGAGTGCAAAAACACCCTGCGATCCCTAATTGTCCACAGGCAGCGGCACCTGGATATGTCCCCTGCCCGGCTGCTCTTTGTCTTTAGCCAGCTTCATGCTCTCAAGCATCTGGACTTTTCAGAGGACCACTTTGCTGTGGATGACAGTGATGGACGAGATGGAGATGAGACAGTGCGGCAGCTTCTGGAGGGGAGTCCCCAGGTCCTTCCGTCACTAGTTTCTTTAGATATCTCTGGCCGGAAGAGAATCAGTGAAGCTGCAGTCAGAAGCTTTGTGGAGTCCAGAAGTGGACTGGTCTTCTTGGGCCTGCTAGCCACTGGGGTTAGCTCCTGTGACTTCTTTTCTACACAGAAAAACCTAAAAGTAAGAATCCAGGGAATGCAATGGTAGAAATACAAGCTTGATTACTGCACAAGCTTCTCATTTATTTTTGACTTGAGGCTCTGTTTGTACTCTTTCTGAATATTCCCACTGCATTTCCTGTCTTTGTAATGCTGCTGAATGTGTGTTCAGGTAACTGGAGAGGCTGATGAGAACCAGGTGTGTGAGGCACTCAGAAGGTACAGAGACCGCGAGTGTTTCATACGAGAGGCCCTCATCCATCTCTACAGTCTAACCACCAACACTGACAAACCACAGCCAGATGTGCTGAAGGTGTTGTGGTCTGGTTCCTGCACTGACTGCATTGCTACGCAACACGTCTTTAGTAAACCAGCGGAATGATTGGTTTGATTGGGTGGTAACAGAAAATCAGTTGGCAACTATTTTGTTCAGTTTAGGAGGAACAAAAACTTACCAAAAGTAAGATTTTACTATAGTATCTCCCTTTGTTCTCCATGGGATGAGCTCTTTTCTCTTGTTCATTAATTTATTTTTTAAAGTAGTAATCTCACTGAAACCAGCATTTCCTTTTTTAATTAAGGCCTCGCCAAGAGAAACAGCATATACAGGAAGTGAAGAGAACCATGCAAACATTCACATCATATCTCAAAGTACTAAAACATGATTCATTGAAATAAAGGAAATAGTAATATAAATGGGTTTTTTTTTCTCCAAAAATCTTTGGTTCTTTGGTGTTTTAAACCATGTTGCTAATTTATAGCTTTAATGTCCTGTGACCTGTGGTTATTGAAGAGAAGAGGTGATGAGGCAGTTTAAATTACAGCCTTGATGTTAAATAGTACAGTCTAACTGCACAGCTGAATTGGTTGAACAGAGCTGAGAACTGAACAAGACAACATGCAGATTGGATATTGGTTGCATTACTTTTTCAGAAGCACATGTTTGTGTAATGCAATGATTCCCAAATGGGGTACAAGTACCACAAAGAGTACTTCTGTAGGATCCTGAAATATAGCAGGATTAGCACAATGGCTAACACTGACCTAAAAACCTGAATTAAAGAATTAGGTGCAAAATGATATAATTAATATGAAAATTATCTAATTGTATGTAAGCTATTTTAACATTTTTGCTAAACCAAAGCGATAAAGAGTTGGATTGTAGGAGCTAGCTAAAATTTTGAGTAAATATCTGCAAAATATTTTGGTGAAATGTTACAGTTAAACTATAGGCTAACATAGTTGAGTGAAATAAATTCGCTACATAAAATTCTGAATGCAAAGTTATAAAGTATTTAAATATGGCTAGCAGTTGTATTCTTAGCATAGAGTGTAGCTAGCTACGATTAGCTACTAATGTCAGCTAGTCTTATTAGCTACTTATTTATAATTTTAGAGCTAGATAAAGTTGTGAATAAAAATGAATAAATATTTTGATAAAATGTAACAGGTAAACTGTAAGCTAAG
The DNA here is from genome assembly GCA_015107715.1 of Tylochromis polylepis. Classification (NCBI taxonomy): domain Eukaryota; kingdom Metazoa; phylum Chordata; class Actinopteri; order Cichliformes; family Cichlidae; genus Tylochromis; species Tylochromis polylepis. The sequence goes on along the minus strand of VVHJ01048316.1, from coordinate 9,088 downwards.
ATTATGACTTAAAAGTTTAAATTGTAATGTAAAAGTATGGATAAACAGCTTATATTTTTAGCTATCAGTGTAAATGAAATTGGTAGCTAAAAGGATAAACGTAAAGTTATTGGTCACTAAGTGTCAAGTGAAATAAATAGCTGTTACAGTGAGTTGAAGCTCAGCGTAGTATTGAATGGTTGACATAGTGAACTTATAGTGATGGATAGTTAAAACAATTAGCTGATTACCGTTGAGAAATAAGCAGAAAGGTTTTATCATTCAGTTTAAAATAAGTGCAGCTAAACATAAACTGGTGCTTTTTTTGTAGTTCATCTGACAGTGCTGTGAGTATATTTCAGATGAAAAATGTTGGGCACCACTAATATAATGGATATTTTGTTGTCCTATAGCTGGTGGTGAGTGGTATGCAGAGCCACCCCACCTCCTTGCACATCCACCTGGTCGCCACAGCGTGTGTGTTCAACCTGACCACTCAGGACTTGGCAGAGGCCATGCCCATCAGCTTGCTCAGCTCTACTGTCACCCAACTGTTAAACACCATGAAGAATTTCCCCAACCACCAGCAGGTCAGGAGTATGCTCAGTGGCTCGAAGGCTTTCACACAGGATGTGGCATGTGCTCTACTCTCCTTTGGGTTCACTACTAATATTAGGTGTTTTAGGAGTTTTAAAATTTAGCATCTCTACTGGGATGGAAACTTGTTTCCCACAAAAGGTTTTTGTATTAGTCTTCGGGTGAGTGTGTGTGTGTATGTGTGTGTATTCCAAAATTTCAGACTTATGATATCAACTTTTCCTCATTTTGCCTTCCCTACCTGCTACCAGGTCATAGCCGTCTTTCCACTAGCTATGTGTGCCTCCCAGCAGGCATGGGTCAAAGTTGAAATATGTTGAACCCGCAAGTGCTCCTGAGCTGTGCATTTGCTTTCCACAGCAGCAAAGTGCCGTTGCGTGGTGCAAGCTATTGAAGATAATGGATGCACTGAAAAACCATTATTTCAGGTAATGGATGGATTTCAGTGCATGCCCCATCCTTTGTGAAAGCCACCATCACATTTTAGAATCATAATATCATGTAGTTGTATACCAGCAAAAGGTGGCACACAATGGTTTTGTTCTAGCTGAGTTGCCATTCACCAGAATCCGACTTAATTCCTGACAGAATAAAGACTTAATTCAGATTGTAGTTGCTCTATAATACCCCATAGTTCAATTCATGAAGTGTTACCGTCTCTCCAGGTGCAAAAGAACTGTCTGCTGGCCCTCTGCAGTGACTACATCCTCCAGGAGGTTCCTTTTGACAAGTTAGTTTACTTTCCATCAGTCGTAATATGACCTTTGAGTCCATTGGTCTGGCAGTAGCCAAAATAATCAGTGCACGCATAAAGTGGCACTGTAGTGTTTTTCCATCAGATTGTAACTGCCAAAAGAAATAGTTCTTCCAGATGTTAAACCAAAGCAGTGAACTTTTCACAAGGTTTTTCTGTGCATCACTGGTGTATTTTTGTAATACTGTGTTCCTTATATCCATGCTGTTATCATGCTTTAGGTATTTAGCAGCCATGCTGGTGATTAACTGGCTGAGCAGCCACGAGGATCCGACCCTGCAGAGGATGGCTGTGGCTGTCATCTCCATTCTGGTGGCCAAGGTCAAGACTTTTCTCGCTCGCTGTGCATTAGTCTGCTGCTGGAAAATAGTGGTGGCACCTTTAAATCCTACCTGTTGAGAGCTAACCCTGTGACACTTATTTCAGCGAGCGGCTTTATGCTTTCATTTAGTCCAGTTAAATGTGGGCAATTTTCCTGTGGGATAAAAGTACCCTCTTGTTTCAGACTGACATTTAGAAGAATGGATTGAAAAAAAAAAAACCTCAAAAGAAGCACTCATCCATTTGTTTTTATGTGCAGTTGTCCACAGAGGAGACGGCACAATTCAGCAAGGATATCTTTATAATGAAGGTACATTAAGGCTCTCAGGGTACCGGCTTAGCACGGGTTTATTTCTAATTCTCTCCCTCTGTTTTCCTCTCCCTCACCGTCTTTCTCACCTGTCCATTTACAGTTACTTAATGCATACACCTCTCTACTTGATGCCCCTGTCATTCTATCGCCAATGCACGCCTACGCCTCAGTTTGTTCTTTCTCTGCTTTTCAGTCACTTCTTGCGCTCCACACTTAATTATCCTCTTTTGCTCTATGTCTAAAGCTACACATTAGTATGTGAATCATTTTCTCCACTTAATTCATTTCCCGCTATGTGTACAATATTTCTCCTCTATATTTATTTATTTATTCTACAAAAAAAAGTAATCTCCCATTTTCTCTCCCCCTCTGCTTTTCCACGGTGTCATATTTCCTCTTCTTGTTGTCTCTGTTAACAGCAGCTGATGGCTATTGTGCAGCAGAAAGCCATGGTTGGAGTTGTCGACTCCACTCTGAAGTTTGCCCTGAGTGCTCTGTGGAACCTGACGGATGAAATGCCAGTAGCAGCGCGCAATTTCATTGAGTGCCGGGGCTTGGAGCTGTACGAGGAGGTTCTGGAGGTAGAGGAGACCAGAAAATATAACAATAGACACACTGATTAAAGATGAACCCTCACAAAGAGAGACGTTAACATAAGAGTGTATGTTTCCTCTCATACTTTGCTTTGCAGTCCTACTACACTGAACCTTCTATTCAGCAGAAAGTTCTTGGCCTTCTGGTGGGTAGTGTATATACTTTTAAATGAAGTCATCTGTAGGCAGCCGTAATCATACACAAAACAGTTCCTGTATTATGCTTGCTCTTGATGTCTCTCTGCCATATTACGTTTTTGCAGTCACTGCTATAATTGGTCCCCCTGTATTGCAGAACAACATTGCCGAGGTGGAGGAGTTGCAGGCTGATCTGATGGAGGAGGACCTTTTGGAGCACATTCTCAGTCTCCTGCAGGACCCCCAGGTGGATGTGGGGGTTCGCTACTTTGCAGGGGGGATACTGGCACACCTTGCTTCCAGACCAGATGCCTGGACCCTGGAAAATGAATTGCGCAGCACCGTACTGAAGCAGCTGGTGTGTGTGTGTGCTTTGCTGCTTTTCACGTAAGATCCACCACATTTTTTTGAATATGCCTTTCTGTCTCGGCAGCACGATTCCATCATGACGTGGACCCATCTTGAGAGGGAAATGGTATCTTACAGGTGAGAGAACAGAAATCTATAAAAAGAGAATAAAACTAGTCTCTCGTCTCAGTTTGACATGAGCTACATGTTGCATAAGACTTTATTTAAATAGTTTCCCAGTAATGAGATTACACATGTTAAATTCTCTTTAGGTCACTCAACATTTGCACAGTTTTTGGCCAGTTTAATCAGTGTAATACAAGCCTGATCTTATACACCATGGACAGTTACTTGTACAGTTTTTACCTCTCAGCCTGGGTTAACCAGGTGGGCAGCAGTGAGGACAACCAACTTGATGATAACTCCAGAAAAGGTTCTCTGATAATTTTGAATATCAGAGGCCTTGACCTCATGATTAAGGTAAGACCTCAAGGTCAGAGGTCAAGTTTACTGAACACAGTCGCTTGAGAAGGAGGTCATGTAGGACAGTGTTTCCCAACCGCTGTGCCGCGGCACATAGCTGTGCCGTGAGAAATGATCAGGTGTGCTGTGGAAGATTATCTGGTTCCACCTGATTGGTGCTCTCAGTGACCGGCGTGAGTACCGGGCAGAACAATTAGATTCTCTTCCACTAGAGGGCAGTACAACTACCTGCTCTAATTAAATGGGTTGCCAACTGCCCTAAAACAGAAGAAGACGAAGAAGAAATGACATAATAGTCACGCTGTGAGTGAGACGACGCAGCGCGTAATAGCGATAGATAAATATTTGAAAAGAAAAAGTAGTCAGTCTGACCTGGGTCCTGGAGAAAATTCCAACCCAGATGAAGGCCCTAGCATGAGTAGTGGTCAGAAGAAAGCAACAAAGGTATACTGGGGACAAACCAAAAGAAACTCCAAAAGGCTGGGAAACACTGGTCTAAACTAATACTGTTTTATTTCAACATGGGCAGGAAAACAAGATTATATTAGCCATGTAGCTCCGCTGAGTCACATTCAGTGATGCGTATATCAAGCACACCCTGCTGTGCCCAACACTGAATTTCTGACTTCTGTATAAAAGGAGTCACTGGAAATGGAACAGTTCTCCTTGACGAGTCTAATAGACCTTTTCTACTAATACCTACTTGGGTCGGCTCGGCACGGCTCAAATTGGTTTTTACGGTTTTCTATTTGGTGGAAGTACCTGGTACCAGGTACTCTCTCAGTTTACTCAGCTGGGATTCCAAGCAATCCGAGGTGATTTGAAAATGTGATGTCAACAGACTGCATGCCACCGATTGGCTAGTCAGTAGCATCACCCGATAAGTCATGAGAGCATCTCCTTCGTGAAAATCAAAACTGCCATTTTTTAAAAATCTGGCAATGAGAGAAATGGCTACACCGTAAGAAGCAACACCGAACCCGAGTCGGGCCACATCAAGTCGAGCAAAGTAGGTACTAGTGTAAAAGGGCTCTAAGAAATAATGAAGTAGATAATGTCAATGTTTGCCAGCAGGCCCTCCTACCTTCTCTTTCCTTCTTTTTTAGTCTTTTCCTGCGTCTGTCAATAGAGGCAACCTCAGACTTCAAGGTCATGTAGTACTTTCTGATCTCCTGTAGCTTTTCCTGAAGGAACGAGATCCTTTCTGTGCTTGACATGCTGTCCAGCTCATCTGAGGAAAAGTCACAGTGGTCACAGATGAGATTAAATATGTCTCGAGTTTAAAAAAGAACAAAAAGAAAAAGGGGGTTCAACAATTTAAAATGGTTTCAGATCTCTCAGAGCATCCTTCAGCATCAACATGAAGTTAAAACCAGACTTAAAAACAGGTCTGGTGGAATCGCTTTATGTTGTGTTTAAAAAAAAAGTTCCTGCAGAGGAAAATAGGTTTGCCCACAGTGGGCTATAGCTGTGTCATCTATTTTAAATTTTTGACTTGTCAGTTCAGTGGCAAACACTTGTTTTTACACAGGGCATATGTGCGTGTTTTTACCAAGTTGGAAGGTCCACTTGTAGGTGCGTTGAGGGGTGGAGAAGCTCTGTTTGTCTTGTTTGTGAGAAGACTGAGATGAAAAGCTGGGACGAGACTTCTGAGACTTTGACAGAGACGAGAGACGAGACTGGTCCTCACTGTCACTACTGTGACCTGGAAACAGTTTCACAACAGTTTGTAATGCAGTAGTCCTCATAATCCGTTGTGCATCTTCTCATATGAATAATCTCTGGATTCAGAGCGTTCTAGTGTTAATCTGTTAGGCCACATCTGTCACAAAAATCAGCATGAGAAGGCATCTGTACAACTGTTAGAGACAACTATGTCTCTATGAGTGAGAGTCAAGTGCTTGTAATCATTTTAAACAGGAACCTACTCTGTTCATTCCCAACAGAGTAGGAAGAACATTTATGTTGGTGCAGCCCTCAGTAGGGAACATGACACGTAGCTCCATCCCCTCCACTGAAGCCATCTTTATTGTGATTCACTGCTCCTCACAAACAGAAGCTTTCAACAGCAGGTAGGGTGGGGGTTTCTGTGGTGACCTGAGATGACCACTTTGGGGATCTTTGACATTTTATAGAGCAAAGACAAAATAAACTGCCAAAAACTGAGCATTTCTAAAACCCCTTTTCCATTAGTACCTACTCGGATCAACTCGGCACGGTCCGCCACGGTTTTCCATTAGGTCATAGCACCTGGTATCTCTTTAGTACCTCCTCGGCCGAGGTTCCAAGTGATCCGAACAGGTACTAAAATGTGACGTCGTCAGACTACATGCCACCGATTGGCTGGTCAGTGGCGTTACTCGATGAGTTATGGAGAGTGTCTCGTTCACAAAAATCAAAACCACCATTTTTGAAACTCGGCAACAAAAAATATTGGCATGTTCCCCGAGTCTGACGAACAGCCACAGACAGAGGGCAGCCGCCTCGATGTCCGCCTTTGTTGTAGCATTCGTGTCGCATGCAATTACGTCACGGGACGCTCGGACATGTTGCTATGACAATGACCACACACATCAGGAGGTACTAAATTGTAATGGAAAACCAGTCGATCTGAGTCAACTTGTGACGAGCTTTGGCGAGTCGAACTGAGTAGGTACTAATGGAAAAGGGGCTTAAGTTTGAGCTCAGACGGTTTACCCAAGGATCTGATCGATTACGTATGGAACTCAGAACATCAGAATACTGGAAGAAAAAGTCATTTTTTGTAACTTAAGGTAAAGATCAAATTTCCTACACTATAATAAATATACAAAGTAAAATATTTTAATTTTTTATGATTATGATTTATAGCTCATGAAAATCAGAAATCACAAATTATTAAAATATTTCCTCAGATCAATCAAAAAGATTTACAGTACAGAAATGTTCATGTACACTTAGTACCTGGTTGGAGCTCCTTAATAATAAATTACTACATAAATGTGGCGTGGAATCACAGCATGGTTTTAGCGTATGGCATTGCTGAGGTGTTACTGGAGCCCAGGTTGCTCTTATAGCAGCCCTAACACTAGAACTGCCACGCGGGTCATTTTAGATGATAAACTTTGACAGCTGTACTTTTACAATAATTATTTAATATGTGCATCTTACATTTTGTGTGGCCAGCTCAAGTCAATTTAAACAAATAAAATAAAACTGGAAATTAGCAGTTCAATCCGTTTCCCACTGAGTGCTCTGTTTTAATAGTCTTTTAAGCACAGCTAATGCCTAAAATTAGCCAAAATTCATTTCTAGCTTTTCATAATGTTCTTCCGCTGTAATAATTAATTGATGCTATTTATTACGTTATTTGTTATTCCCTTTATTAGTTTAGTTTAATGTCTATTTTAACTTCACGACTTGTAATGAAATTACCTTAAATTCAAGTGGTTTTATTAGTTCCGGTAAATGATTAGTGTTACAAACTTGTTCTGCCAAATCTTAATTAAAATGTTCACAAAATTTGACCTCTGACCTTGATCATCAAGGCCACTGAGATCCACACGCAACCAAGATTTTTTCAAGTACAAGCAGCTATAGTGTCACTCTCACAATCTTCTGTGACATCTTTCTCGATTTTTTTTGTGTTCACTAGATTTTCAGAACACTTAATTTCTGACCTTGAACTATAGCTCGAGGTCACTGAGATTTGAACTTGTCCGAGACTTTTAGTAGATGCACTGATGTATCAATTTGAAATTCCTAGGCGACATTTTTCTTTCTATTGTGTTCACAGAGGCAGCGTGGGTGTCCACTATGCCTCATCAGCCTTTCACAGCTAGTGGTAAAAACTAAAAAAATAAATAAAATAGCAGCAGCCACCAGTGTTACGCCTCAGCCTCCTAGTAGATGCACCTATGGTTTCAGTTTCAAACTCCTACTTCACTTCGTTCTCGGGTTATTGCGCTCACAAAATAGCATGCACATTTTCAGTTTGCTCTCTTACAGTCTCCAAGTTTCACTTAATTGAGAGAGACTGATTATCAACCAAAAATCCAGAAAAGCACATTACATCAAAGTTACAAATTAATCTGCATGTAACTGAATGAAATAAGTATTTGATTTCCAACAAAAAAAATGACATACTACTATGGAAAAACCCCTTACTGGCAAGCACAGCAGTAAGACATTTCTTGCATTTGGTCATGAGGTTTGCACACGGGTCAGAATGGATTCACTCTTCTTTACAGAAACCCACTAAATCTTGGTTATCTCTTGGCAACCCAAAGCTTCGGCACACTCATATTTTCCACAGGACTGAGGTCTGACGACTGCCCAAGGTACTCCATGATCTTAATGTGTTTCTTTACCCACTCCTTTGTTGGTGATATGTATTGGGATATTGTGATACTGGAACTGAGACCATCCATGACCCATCTTCATGGCTGTGGCTGAGGAAAATAGGTTCTTGTCCAAGATTTTACAGTACATGATCCACTAGCCCCTCAATGCAGTTGTCCTGTACCCTTAGCAAAAATACAGCCCCCAAAGCGTGTTTCCATCCCCATACTGGACTGTGGAGTTTGTGTTCTTTCAGTAATTTCTCTTCCTCCAAACATAGCAGGTTGAGTTGATGGCAAAGACATTGATTTTGGTTTTCTCTCTCCACAACGCTGTCCCATAAACCTTCTCTGAATCATTTACATCAGGGGTCTCAAACTCGTGGCCCACGTCACCTCTACTTGCAGCCCGCATATTGACATGAAGAAAAAAAATTTCTTATTCAAAAAATTATTCAAGAAAATTATTTAATATGAAGGCAATATGAGCAGAGTGTTTCAGGCATAGCCCTTTAAGAATGTAGCCTGATGGGTGGTGTAGTCCGTGCTGCAGGGAGAACGTGTGGGACTGCCCCTCCCATTGTGTGTGTGTGAGAGTGAGTGAGTGAGTGAGTGAGTGAGTGAGTGAGAGAGAGAGAGAGAGAGAAAAGGGAGAGTCGAAAAGTACAAGTTGCTACCAACTAGACACATAAGATGAAAGCATGTAAATATAATAATAACCACTGCAACCAAAAAGAGTGCCTGATGAGCCCAGTTGTAAGTAAGCTGTTAAGACTCGACTGTACACTGTGTTTGTGTTTTTCTTCCGAAACAATAAAGTTCCGTTGGAGCAGCCTTTCAACGCCTCTCTCTGTCTCTTGCTAGCAAAGTTGACCCAGACAGTAAAGCTAGTTACTGGCTACGAGCCCAACACGGAACCCGACGTATTAACCAGAGGTCTCTTTACTACGGTTCAGAGCCACAGACCTGCCCGAGGTAACAAGAGAGTACAAACATGCTGAGGGATTGGCTGTGTTAGTTCAGCGAGAGATTTATTTGGAAAGAAAACAATTTTCACTAGCAGTCAAAAACTAATGTGCACACTTATGTCTGCATTTTTATTTTGTTAAATACAAACACAATGACAGCAGAAGTGCTGCCACGTGTCTGGCCAGAAAGAGAGTACCAATTTGTTTATTTGGTAGTTCAATGGTAGTTCAACTTCAGTTAGATAAACATGAGAAAAAAAACTTGCGTTCACTTT
>VVHJ01048314.1:0-10927 GCA_015107715.1 Tylochromis polylepis | reverse complement strand
TTCTCAGTAGGGTTTGGGTCAGGTGAGGAAGGGGGCCATGTCATTATTTTTTCATCCTTAAGACCTTTACTGGCTAGCCATGCAGTGGAGTACTTTGATGCATGCGATGGAGCATTGTCCTGCATAAAAATCAGTCTTCTTGAAAGATTGAGACTTTTTCCTGTACCACTGCTTTGAAGAAAGTATCTTCTAAAAACTGGCAGTAGGTTTTGGAGTTGATTTCCAGGCCATCTTCAACCGATACGGTCCAACTAGCTCATCTTTAATAATACCAGCCCATACCAGTACCCCACCTCCACCTTGCTGGCGTCTGAGTCGAAGTGGAGGTCTGTGTCCGTTACTGATCCAGCCACAGGCCCATCCATCTGGTCCATCAAGAGTCACTCTCATCTCATCAGTCCATAAAACTTTTGAAAAATCTGTCTTCAGATATTTCTTGGCCCAGTCTTGACGTTTCAACTTGTGTGTTTTGTTCAGTGGTGGTCGGGTTTCAGCCTTCCTTACCTTGGCCATGTCTCTAAGCACTGAACACCTTGTACTTCTGGACACTCCGGGTTGGTTGCAGTTCTGGAATATGGCAGCACTGGAGGATAATGGATTCCTGGTAGTTGCACGTTTGATTCTTCTCAAATCTTTGGCAGTTAATTTGCGTCTTTTTTTCTCAATATGTTTCTTGTGACCCTGTTTGCTATTTGCAACAAAACATTTGATGGTTCTGAGGTCATGCCCCAATATCTTAGCAATTTCAAGAGTGCTGGATCCCTCTGAAAGACTTTTTACAATTTTTGACTTTTCGGAGTTCTTTAAATCTCTTTTTTTTTACCTGAGGAAGAGAAGCTACCTAAGAATTATGCACACCTTTATATAAAGTGTTGATCTCCTTAGGCCACACCCTCACTCATTACGCAAATACACATCACCTGATATGCTTAAATCCAATAAGCATCCAAGTTTATACAGCTTAAATAAATATGCATAAAAAATATGATATGGCCAAAATACACTATGTGTACAATTATTAGGCAAGTGAGTATCTTTGGTAATCTCGGATTGGCCAAAATACAATCTCAAAACCAACAGCTGCAAGAACATTTTTACCAGGAAGATTTACCAATTAATACACCATCTTTAATGAAGTTTAAAGACCACAGAATATTAGAGCGATAAACCCAAAAAATCAGCACTTGGTGATGGTGGTGAGGAAGAACTCCCTTTTAAGAGGAAGACACTTGTGACAAAATCGGGCTAGAGGATTCGGGTGAAACATAAGACGTTGTATTGTCTTGCATTGTTAATTTTAGTACAACACTGTCAACCTGCTTTTATGTACAATAGAAACTTTCTAATTCTTGCTGTTAGCGTTTTAGTGTTAGCTACTTGTACAGAGCAAAGAGCACAAAATAAGAAAGGTTGTTAACTTTAAATCATGCTTCATTTATATTTCTGTGGAGTCTGAGGTGAAACAACTTGTTTTTATAACAGAATTTAAAGCGTTTGTGACATGTTGTTACAGCGGAAAGTTTTTCCTTTGTGCAGAGTCACTTTTTTAATATGGGTAATAAGGAACAAAGTTTTGCTCAGTAATGAGTCCTTCCAAAAGGGAAGGACTTGGCTCGGAGAAAGAAAGACACTAAGCTGTCCCTTATGATTAATTCAAATCAGATGAAGCATGAACCTCATAGGAGTGTTGCTTAGATAATTACAGCAAAGGAGATGGGAGCAAATGTTGTCCTGCTGACAAAACCAAAGTCACAGGAACAATTAATGAAGGCAAAGAAAGCTTGATTATCGACTCAGGCCTTGGGTTTTGCTTGGAGGGACAGCAGTGGTTTAAGTATTTGCATGGTGCCTGACTCTAATGTTAAATGTGATTTTAAAAAAAGAGAGAAGTGGATTGTTATTTATGAATGTGTATTGGCCAACGAGTTCTGCTTTTGCTCAGCAAGCTCTGCAAACCCATGGGGAGTGCTGTCAGTTAAAGGAGTTAGCAGTTCTCTGCTCCTGTATTGTTTCCTGTTGTGCAGAGTGTTTCCCAATGTAAATGCATGCTTCAGTCATCTCGGTTTTCTCTTTTTTTAATGTTTATTAATGCCTGACTTCTCGTCTTACTATTCAGGCCAGTGTTGCACTTTGTTAACATATGGAGAGTAGCTTAGGGACCTGGAGTGGAAAGGTTTTCTATGCTCACTTTATTCCGCCTGCTTGAGGTTCTAGTTTAACACTACTGCGATCCAAATATACAGTAAACAGCATCTGAATACTGATAAGTAGCACATTCTGAAAAATGCTACAGTTTCTGTGTAGCTGCAAGTAATGACTGTTTTTTGTGCTTATTTTAATGAGCCCTTGTTATGCCATTCCTTATTTTCTCTCATACAGTATATATACAGTGTTACAAGAGTGGATGCTCATATTACACAATGAATATGAAGTCTGTTTGTGAGGGGCGACCAATCAGCAGAAAGAAGACTCAAAGAGAGGGGGAAGGCAGTCACACAAAGCTCAGAATAAAGATTCAATGTATTTATTTATACAGCACCAAATCACAACAACAGTCACCTTAAGGCACTTAAATAAGAACAAGAACCTCAAAATGAGCATAGCAAGTCCCATTTAACATCCACAGGTTGGGTCTGTTAGCTGGATCTTACAGAATGAAGCTTTCAATTTTTATTTTTATATGATTTTATTTTGAAATCTCAGGACTGGGCACAGAATAGGACAAGACATGGATACAGAACAATCATACATGTGTAAACACTAACATGAGTGTACAGGTGGTTGCGTGTGCTGTGTATGCCGTGTTTTATATGAGTGTTTGTGACTGTTCAGTCTGGAACCATAATAATAATGGAGGGTGGGGGAAGGTACTGGTGATGTGTCTGCCCCGAGCCACTGGCACCAAGATAAGGTCACCATCAGGTGGTCCTGCAGTGACTCAGCATGCTAAGGTTGGCCAGAGCATCAGTTTTGTTCTTTTCTAATAAAATGAACTCTTCCTCTGTTCTAATATTCACACTCATTGGCATTTATTTGAGTCATTTAGATTTATAATATGCAAATCACTGAATCGCTGGCTGACCTTGACAGGAGGGAGTTGACCTACTGGATGACCTGTTCCAGGAGAGTAGTCGAGAAAATGTTAACAGTACCTGGCCTTCCTTATGTTGCCCCCTCTTGAGTTTCCCCCGGAGCATGATAGATCCATGTATCATACAAGGCATAAGCAGATAAAATAACAAGACCATACCTCCACCAAGGGTGAAAATCCTCTTTAATACCTCACAGTATGTAGAAGATTTGTTCAGTGGTAGAAAGCCTTGCAAACATTCCTGCATCCAGATCCACATTGACTGAAAAAACATTTCTAAACTGGACCAAATCCAACTGGACTACCTGTAAAGTACGAGGTGTATCAAGACAGAATAATCCGATTTCAAAATGCTATATTTTTTAAAGTAACAGACATAGAAGCTTGGTTAATGTTTTTGGCTGAATATAAAGTTTTGCATACAAAACTTCCAATGTTCACAAGTGCTCAGTGTCCCCCCCCACCACCACCATACGGTAAATAAACTTGTCCCATACTTTTGTGAGCGTGTCCGAAGTCACTGCGGCCATTGCTGTTGTTATGCTAGCTACCAATATCCACATCAAACTCACGAATCCGTTATTTCTAACAGTACGCGTTTCGAAAGTTACTGGTGAACGACTTTTTAAATTAAAGCACTTGGAAATTTGATTATTCTTTTTGATATACCTTTCATAATAATGCAGTAATGAGATTAAAGGGATTCAATGTGCAAATAGATTATCAAATTTGAAAATAGAAGTTGAAATAGTAATAATAACTGCTGTAGTAGCTGTAGAAGTAGCCTTCTTATTTTATTCCTTCTTCTTTGGGCGGCTTCCTTAAAAATACTCAGTCGCTGGGTCTGGTAAGTGTCCAGCTTGGTAGGATTGGGATTGTGGTCATAGTTAAAAGAAACCACCAGTGGTATAAGGCCAATGTTTTGCTGACCCATCGAGCAACCTGAAATTCATCAGCCTGACAGCAGGTCAAACTGTGATTTCTCCGGCTTTTCCTCAGCTCCTTTAGAAGCTGCCTCAGAAATGACCGTACCTCATCATGTCTAACCTCAAGACAGGAGATTTATAGCACCGCTCCACTTGAACACAATCACAGAAGCTGAGCGTGTTTGCCTCGTTTTCAATTATTCATTGATGCGTTTAATTCTTTCTCGGCCGTCTATGAGGCTCCCCGGGGCCTGAGTGTAAACAATGCTGTGAGCAGTGCGCTCTGTTTTCGTCTGGCTGCCTGTGAACTCTGTCAGGGGCCTTTAGTTTGACAGATGGAGAACCTTAGGCTCAGATTCACCGTGTCAGTCTGTCTGAGGAATGAGATTTCAAGACAGGGCAACTTTACTCAGACTGGATATTTTTAGAACAAACAATCAAACTAGTTAAGAAGGCACCATGTTTGCTGTTACACTGCAGCTCAGGGCTTCAAATTTTCACACATACATGTGCATCATGTACCTTAGCTCACGGTCCATATTCATCCAAAAACCTGGAGCCTCCAGCATTCCAGTAAACTGAGTAAATAGATGTAATTAGATCAATACGAGTATCATTTTTTCTGAGAAATCAACCCCTCAGGCTCACACTGCAGTGTTTTCCCTCTCAGAGCTGCATCGTTACTCTTAAATGAATCGCTAATGACCTCATCTATAAACTGCTGTGACGCCGTCTAAATTAGAGAATTATGACTTCCAAATGTCAGTGCTAAATATCTGCTTCTGCAACACACGTCATGAATTTCTGAATTTGAAATTCATACCTCCTCCAGTGCTTTAAAACTATTAGAACTGTAAAATTTCTTCTGACTTTCTTCTGCTCCAGGCTCCTGCTGTGCACAGACACAGCTTGAAAGACATCACACCAAAATGAACGGACTGCATTCATGAAGAAGAAAAAAATTGTAGAAAATGTACCCTATGCTGCCCTCAAAAAAAGTATTTTACTCAATCTCTCTAGCTGTTATGGTTTCTAATACGCACAGCTGTTCAGCTGTAAGCTTTTTTGCGCAACTCCTCGGGATCATTAGAAAGATGGTACATGAGTTTCTCATTCATGTATAAAATGAAGTGAGGCTGCAGCCCTGCAGACCTCTGGTTATCGCCCACATTTGTAGATATTCAAACACATCTGGTGTTGTGCCCACTGACAGCTGTGCACGCAGAAATAGAGAACATCATTAGCCATATATCTGATTTCAAGACGGTAAAAAACTACTCTCAAAATATTTGTACTCCATTTTTATTCAAGACATTTGGGTCTCAATTAACACTTTACTCCTCCAATAAAAGCACCAAAGGGTAAACTTCAATGGTCCTGAAACCGTGACTGGATTCTCAATATGTCTTCTGTTGGCTTTTGTGATAATAACGTGAGCTTCCACCAACACAGTTGAACTCTCATTAAGTTACTAATAGAGACATCAAGATAAAGAAGCATTTTAAAACTGAAGTCCAGCAGCAGTGGTAGCTAACTGTGGGGATACACGTGTCTCCATAGTGTGGTGGTTTAAACATTTGCCTAGCAGCCAGATATCCATGGTTTGATTCCAGGAAGCGATATAAATCCCTTCAAACTTGCATCACAAAGGGTATTAAAAATAATATAAAACAGTTGCCAGTCTCTTAACTATACTTTCACATGAACTATACTTTAATGTGAAAGTACAGTTAAGAGATTATTTTTCTGTGAAAAGTAAAATAAATCAAATAGCCTACATCAAGACAGGAGTAAGATCCATCAAACCTGTCTGCATCACAGGTCTATAATGATAGCGTGTTCATCGTGCAACAAATGAGACAGAATTTACACTATGGTGAACATAAATGGTTTATCAGTGTTGTTATTTAAAAACAAGCCGTGGTTATAATAGCCTCTGTATGTGAAGGTGAAAGTGTGCGGCAATCAAACAAATGTTAGAATTAAAAAAACAGAAACTTGCATTTAATTTCCAGATTGTATCTGTTTGTTGCTTTCTTGCTTTGTCTCGAATGTTTATCGACATTCCTCAGTTGTGACAAGCTTTCCTGTCAGCTTGAAACAGTTTGGGCATTTTCCTTTCGACCACTGACATCAGCAAGACATTTTCACCAAGAGAAGCGCCGCTCACTGGATGTTTTCTTCTTTTGGACCATTCTCTGTAAACCCTACAGATGGTTGTGTGGTAACATCCCAGTTTAAATAACCTTTCTTCAGCAGGTTGTCTTTGTTATGTCTACATAACTAAATACCTTTGATTGGCTGATCAGAGCTTTACGTTGATGAGTAGTTGATCAGGTTTACTTAATAAGTGTAGACGTAGAAGTCTTTTGATTCATTTTAAAAATATAGAAATGGCTTGTAGCTCTTTGTCTGGCCAAAACCAACAGCCCATCTACCAATCTGATATTCACTCTGTTCTGTTTCCTCCTACAACCCTGTTCCTTATAACAGGGCGTTCACAGTGTTTTAAAAACCCCTATACTCATCCATTTTAAATTTAGCACACACATATGCTCAGTGACACAGATCCTGCAGGTTCCCTGTGACTCTGTGCATCGTCACCCAGGAAAACATGTGAGAAAAATAAGAGCTACAGATAAAATGAGGACAGACTGAGAGCTCACATGTCTGAGTGTGTTTTCACTGAGAGAGACGTGATGTGTGTAAGATTCATTTCAAGGCAGTCATTTCCCCACTCATGATTGTGTGGGCACATGTGTATGACTACACGTAGGCTGAATCACAGGGTGTGTGAATGAGGGAGTGCATCATCATGCAGAGGGTTGGAGTAGGAAATGGGTTTTTGCTCTCAGAATGATATGTAAGACTTTTATTAGTGTAGTACACAGTGTTATTATTTCATCCTTGATAAATTACAGTTTGTTATTTTTACTTCCCCCACCACGCTGGCACTGATATATTCATAAATTCCCTCCAGGTGATTTGGTCTCCCGGGCCATGCACCACCTCCAGCCGCTGCACATCAAGAATGCCAGCAATGGGACTCCGGTCCACCAGAAGGCCAACAGCACAGTGCACTGGGAGCCCGAAGCCCTCTATACCCTGTGTTACTTCATGCACTGCCCGCAGATGGAGTGGGAGAACCCCAATGTAGAGCCATCCAAAGTCACCTTACAAACTGAGAGGTGAGTCCAACAGAGGCTTCAGACACTTGGTGTGTTTTATACTAATTCAGGTTAGCTCAAAGAGACCATCCAGCTGACTCAGCATAGTGGTTTAAATTCTGTAATCTCAGGAGAAAACTACATAATTGATAGCATTTTTAAAAGATGAGCAATAATGCACAAAACATGTCGTCCTGGAAGCAAAACATCCTGCACTTGTTAACCTGGCCCGTTGAGATTATTTGAGTAACGTCTCCTCCCACTCACCCTGTCTGTCTGCAGTAATGACTTTACTTTCCCTATGTACATGTAAAAGGGCAGGAGTCTTTTAGTCAGCAACATGGGCTGACAGCTAGAGCAGGCAGGTAAGGGGCTTGGGAAGGCTCTAGACTAACCTTACTGAACCAGCAGTTTGGGATTGTGATGCAGGAATATATCTCAGAGCTTCTCAGAATTACTCGGCCTAAACCTCAGTAGGTGCAGATAAAATCTGAGGTCTAATTTAAGGGTTGGTTTCTTTCCAAATTAAATCCTCACAGCAGCTAAACCACTCTTGCATTTGGGCACTGTGCATGTTATTCAAAGTCAAGTCATTAAAGTAAAATTCATAGCTAAAAAGCTGGTATTAGATCTCATGAGTCCAGTTTCTTGTCATATTATAAATATGTCAGGTTATTTAGTAATTCTAAATTGGCCACAGGTGTGGATGCGAGTGTGAATGGCTGTCTGTCTCTATGTGTTAGCCCTGTGATAGACCAGTGACACGTCCACATTGTACCCAGCCTCTCACCTAGTGTCAGCTGTGATAAGGCTTGAGCCTCTCCTGAGACTCTAAGTTGGATAAGCAGTTAAGAAAATAAATGGCTGGATAGAGTGCAAGTGGCAATCCACTGAAGGAACTTGCTGGGAAAATGGTAAGTTAATGTGGCTTCAGTTTGTCCCTCCATTTTCAGAATTTGAATGCCCCGTCTACACTATAACAAGATTTGCACATGGCTTTTATTTCTGCTCTCCATTATTTACATGGATTTACCACCGACTGGTGATAATTTGAACAAAGACGGAGAATATACTGGTTTATTTCCTGGAAACTACTGATTATGGGTTAAAGAAAACCAGTGATTGTCAGCAACAAAACACAAAAAGAAACCTTAATGTGTCAAAACTTTTAAGTGGAACTGGTCTCGTGTTTTGATCAATTTTGCACAGTAAAAGAGCTTAAAATGAGCAATAGTTATTCCTCTGCTTCAGTCAGTTAACTATGCTCAGCTATTTAAAAAAATTCATAGCTATTATTATTTCAAAATTATTCCATAACAGCACAATTGTTGCACTTGATTAATACAGTGCTATCTACCTGCTAAAAATGCAAATTGGAGCTTCATCAGTTCTGCGTATGGAGAGGGAAAGAAAACGAGAGACTGAGGAGTATTTTTGTTGTTTATAACTGTGGCCATATACAGAGATGACTAATCTACCCCACTGTAATGCCAGGACATAAGTGAATGGATATCATCTGAACACGTTAAGTCATGGCCTTTGCCCAGCTCTTCATTCTTTGTTCTAAAGTCTTTATGATTCTATATCCATTTCTATATTTGCAGGTTTACTGGGAACAAGGTTGTCAAGGAAAATGTATTTTTGATTTGAAGCAGATACATTTGATAAATGCTGTAAACAATGGATTAAGTTTATTAAGCCATTTAGGTTAGATTTAAGGTAAAAGTCCAAGAGCTGTACTGTTACTTCTGCATTTCTTAGTCTCATTTAACAGTATTTTATTTATCTTTTCCTGTATTTGCTGTTGTACTAGTTGGATCTAAAATAATTTGTATAACGTTACATGTCTCATACATAAACTGGTTGCAAAAAGCTTGCTGCACCAAAAACATCCCGGTGTTCACTTTGCCCTATAGCAGATTGCCACAGTTCAGTTTAATTCAATTTAATTTTATTTACATAGCGCCAAATCACAACAACAGTTGCCTCAAGGCACTTGATATTGTAAGTTAAAGACCCTACACTAATACAGAAAAAACCCCAGCAGTCAAACAACCCCCTATGAGCAAGAGACAGTCGAAAGGAAAAACTTCCTTTTAACAGGAAGAAACCTCTGGCAGAAACAGCCTCAGGGAGGGGTAGCCATCTGGTTGGGGGTCACAGAGGATGGCAGGTGCCTGTATTTTGGTTGGCAGATGGCAACTTGTGTGCAAAAGTCAGACAACTACATACCGGGCAGCAGTAAAACAGTGAAGAGTACAACAGTAATGTTTGTTCTTAAAGTAAAAGATGTGCTTCACTGCTTAAGCCTGCAAGTTGAAAATGAGCCTTCTCTGTTTCACTACCACCTAGATAGTAGTTGGTTTATTTGGTAAGCATTTGCAGCCAAGTCAGAAACTTCCATGCAAACTACGAGTGACTGTGGCAAGATAAAGCAATTCCAAGGAGATTTTTGGTGCAGCACCCTATACCTCTTTGGAACCAATTCTACCTAGCAACTGGCAGCAATCTCCAGCAACCTAGCAACAAATGGTTGCCAGGGGGGCACTGACTCTAGGTTTGTGTAACTGGGGTGTTACCAGTAACAGTTGACTAGTAAACTAATAAGATGGACTACAATAGCTAAGCTAATGGTGGTAGCTTTTGTCAAAAAATTACATCAGTCTATTCCAGATATGTCCATTGGGGTAGCAACAAACTAGAGGAAACTCAGCACACTCTGATATGTGATCTTGCAAGTCAAATCATTTTAGAGAAACATTTGTGTCTACGTGTAAAAGCAAATGCTGTCCCTGGTGGTATTTAGATATCGTCATCCTTTCAACCACATTGCCACCGTCAGTTTGTGGTATACCGGTTAGTGCAGGTATTCCTACACTCTTGCACAAGTTTTTCGCACCACAAGCAATCTGGTAAGAAGCTTTGTGTGCTGCTCAGCAGCTCTGACACTTCCCTAGGCCTTGAGAAGATTGATGGGAACCAGAGGGACTTTGCTTGGATGGACGGATGGACAGATATTCCAACATCTTTCTTCCACTCTGCAGAGATAAAAACTCAATCCTGATGACCCCGGGGAGCACTAGGAATGTCAGGCTGAGTGACATGTCAGCAGGTTCAGGCCCCCGGAGAGAAAATTCTCTATTTAGCATTCAGCTGAAAGGTTGAAGACAAGTCAAAAAGGGCCTGAAAGACACAGCAGGATGAGAGGGAGACAGAATGTGATCAAATGAGATAAGATCATCTTTTTGGGTTATTTTGGGAAACTTCAGATGAGCTTCAGTGAGGTGAAAAATTACTGCTGCAATGACTTTTACACCTGATGTTGGAGTTAATTGTTAAATGTTGTCATTATTGTGTCTAAACTGTGAGTCTTATATTCAATTGTATGGTTAGAGGAATTCTTTTGTGTGTGTATCCTCCTCCCCTGTATCCTGGAGGGGGAGGTTATAGTGTTTTATTGCAAGGTACTTTCATGGGAAGGTTTCTGGTTTCCTGTTTCTATAAGGATGTATATGTCTTATCTTTATGGATCCACCGGTGTATGTGTAGTGGACCGGTAAAAGGGATTAAGCCATGTATGTAGGTTAAAGGTCTGGTGACCCCTTTGTGATGGGGGATGCCGTTGCATGTTTACCCAGGAAGTCATGAATAAACACACACACACACACACACACTCACTCACATGCTCGTACTCACTCACATGCACACACGTGCACATGCATACACAGTGCCTTAGCTTTTAC
>VVHJ01048310.1:0-12253 GCA_015107715.1 Tylochromis polylepis | reverse complement strand
AACACCCTCCAACAGCAACTTCTTCCAACAATCCAACAACAGTTTGGTGAAGAACAATGCATTTTCCAGCACGATGGAGCACCGTGCCATAAGGCAAAGGTGATAACTAAGTGGCTCGGGGAACAACACGTTGACATTTTGGGTCCATGGCCTGGAAACTCCCCAGATCTTAATCCCATTGAGAACTTGTGGTCAATCCTCAAGAGGCGGGTGGACAAACAAAAACCCACTAATTCTGACAAACTCCAAGAAGTGATTATGACAGAATGGGTTGCTATCAGTCAGGATTTGGCCCAGAAGTTGATTGAGAGCATGCCCAGTCGAACTGCAGAGGTCCTGAAAAAGAAGGGCCAACACTGCAAATACTGACTCTTTGCATAAATGTCATGTAATTGTCGATAAAAGCCTTTGAAACGTATGAAGTGCTTGTTATTGTATTTCAGTACATCACAGAAACAACTGACACAAAGATCTAAAAGCAGTTTAGCAGCAAACTTTGTGAAAACTAATATTTGTGTCATTCTCAAAACTTTTGGCCACGACTGTACTTGTTCTGGTGATGCAAATCTGGTCAGATACCAACACCAGTGTTTCACACAACAGTCCAGTACCAATATTTTTACTTTATTTGTTTGCTGTCCTGTGTATTACTGTAAACAGTAAACTAGGGTCACCACATTAGTTCTGCAGTAAACCAGTTTACAGTAAACCATAAATGAAAAATAATAGTATAATAATAATAATGTAAATGAAATTAACTTAATGGTAGTGCAAATTCCTGTGAAGTATTGGAAATGAATACAGCAATAATACTATAAACACATTTGCAATAAACTTTTTACAGTGTAAAATAAGGTTTTAAAAAGGTTTTTGTCCCTGAAAGTTAAACTTCCGCCACCACGCTTCCTTCTGCGCAGTCCGCCCATAGATATTAACTCAGGGTTCTTTAAGCACTGTGGTCATAAATCTTGATTAGCAACCCTCATATCTTTCCAGTTTTTTACTTTCATTTCACATCTGTGTCCTCGATCGGCATGGTTCAGACTCCTCGCCCATGTGAGCAGGGTCTGCTGAGCTCTCCTTCCCATGGGAAACATCAGCAGAAAAAAAAATCCTAACAAGCCAACACCCAGCACACATGACAGAGCTGCTGTGGAGCTCAGAAGATCAAAGATCTGATTACAGGCCAGAAGAAACATTTTTAATGTGATAATCAGCCGTGCAGAGGCTTTGTTTCATATTAGGCTGAGAAGAGGTCTTGGTAGGAAAACACTTCCAGTAATTGCATGCACAACTCATGCAGACTGTATATTACCAGAGACACAGTCAAAGGCAACGTGTTCATTATATTAAAAGATGAAAAGGTATAATGGCGTGCAACACAAGACAGATATTGTCTGAGTTTCCAAAACAAACAAAATTCTTACCCCATATTTAATTTTCTGTGTCCGTCTTCTTTATGAAGGACTTAAAAGTCTCACAGTTCTTTACCAATCTGGGCTTTTACAAATATGTTGTAGCTTTGGTTACAAACATCTTTGGGTTGCAAACAGCATGCATACTGTTATATCACAACAAAATTTGGCATATTTGTAATATTTACATGAGATCAACACTGATATTCTGGCTGATGGGAGGAAATATTATAGACATCTAAAATGGTAGGAACAAAATCTTATTCGTGAGAAATAGGACGACTGTCTACTCATCTTTATAGCTTTCGAGCCATGCAGCGACTGAACCTCTGAAAATGCTGCGAATCTTCAAATAGGCTCCATTTAAAGTTTAATCAACTACATTCTTGGTTTGAAACACCTCGAAACTCTCATTTTATATGATGAATGCTCTATATACACTTTCGTTATGAAAGTAAAAGTCTCACTGAGATTGAGAGAGCAGCACTGACCAAGAGAAACATTTTCACGATCCTTTTAAAGGGAATAACTTCAGGTTCTTCTGGGATTATTCCGGGAAAAGGCGGCAGCATTTTTAAAAGCTTGTTTTCCGAGTTGTGTCCGTAATGCTGGGAACACTAATAATAACATGTTGAGAAAGTGAAGGCCACACTGATTATGGTTATTGCACATGTGTACAGTACATGTACACAGATAACAGGGAACTCGTCCAAGGTGAGATTTAATATTAAAAACAAACCAATGGCAAACATACAGAGACGGATATTTAACAGCAGCGTAGAGAACAGTGATGTACACGATTTACACCAACAATAATAAAACGTAAAGTACTGTGGCACACACTATCTAAGTTCCTTACTGATACCAAGCAGCTGCATTTACAAGCAAATGACCCTAATCCAGTAAAGACAAAAGTTCTACCTACCTATTTACTTTCTTACTTATTTCTTCATCCCATAAACAGTCATACAAAGAATAAATTCCTGAATCTGGCATTTGTAAACATTTTTCTAAGGTACAACCTGAAAAATGCCACTATGATTATGTTATGTTATGATGGGGAAAGCACTTTTTTTTAAGGCTGCACAGAAACTAAAATTACATATTTAAAAAAAATTGAAATGTAAATCTGAGGTCTACAAAAAGGGCATAATTAGATTTTGGAATATGGTTTGGACACTTTCAGTGAAGGTGAAAACTGGGATTAAAAGTGGAAGTTGACAAAACAAGCAAAAATGATTGGTCTTTTTTTCCCCCTGTTGATCTCTGTTTTGTATTGATGAAAATGAAGCACTAGATCGTGTGTATATAACTGCTATGGATATATGTTTAACTATTTTTCTAGACCACCGGTCATAAAAACAAGAAACAGATTTTTTTTTGAAATCTTGTTTAAAACTAAAAACTATGTTGTTATTTAGAGGGCAAATAAACTGGGTTTAGGTTTTTATACTCTTATATATTCAACCACTAAAACTAACTTTGTGTTCAAGAATGCAAGTAAATAAGTAGAATTTAGCATCTCAATAAAAATAATAATAATGTTCTTCACAGGCAATTTGAAAATTCAAGGATAACAGCAAAATTGTAGTGCCGCATTATATTATAATTATAAAAGAAAAAACTGCTTGTGGTGGATTAGGCGGTACAGAAACATCAAAAAATAACTGGAAATTACTAATACTGTCGATTTAGGGCGGCTGTGGCATAAACTTGACACTGGGTGGTGGTCTAATAAATTTGTTAAGCACTGTACACTTTACAATAAAGCTTGAGTATTTAAATTTTTACTTTTCATCAGTTTCTTGTAATCCTGTTCTTGCTTTGTTGCTTAACTGTATATTTTATTTATGTATTTAAACAACAAAAGAAAAACAAACAAACAAAAGAAATAAAAGAACGAACATCAGTTTCTTTCAGATGCTATCATTTAACCTTTGAGTATTCAAAAACAGTTACAACTATATACATATTTATATCTCTTTTCTGATCGTTTAATGTTGACACAAATGGCATTCCATACCTACATACACTGCCCCTTTCCCACAGGAGTTAACGACAGCCTCGCATACACTCATGTGATTGGAGGTGAAGGAATAACGGGGCGTGGTCACGGCAATGGTAACCTGACACCTGCTCCACGCGCAGCTAACCAGTCTCCACAGAGCAGCAGGCAGTCAGTCCGTCAGTGAGCGGCGGACCGTTGGGTCGTTGTTACTACGTGAGTCCGTGTCCTGTAACGGACCTGTTGTGTTCTTCTCTGTGAGATAATCATGTCCCATTAACGGATTCGTCCCGCTGGTTCTGGAGTTGAATTGAACCCAGGTGGTCCCAGCGCTTTGGAGAAAAATGGAAGCTGTGAGCAAGTGGAGCCCGCAACAAGTGGTGGAGTGGATGAGAGGTAAGGCTGCTGAAGAGCGGGACCTAACTTCATCCGGAGGTGGGAGTGGGAGTCGGGGAGGGTCACTTTTTGGAGGGAACTAACGGTTCACTTTGGGGGGCAGAGGGGAGAGTTAATGGCTAACTGTAAAGTTCTGCTTCTCCCGGCCTTAACCTACCTGTCATGTAGGAGTCTGTATCTTTATGGAACAATGTCGGCCCCATAAACTGCAAACATAATAATCTACTACTTTATGTGGGGGGTTTTTTGTAATTCTTTTTATTTTAAATGATTATTTTAGGGTCAAAAATGAATATTTTAAAGACGTTTCTAGTTCATAGCTAATTGGGAAGCTTGTTTCTTAGAGGAATTTTGGTTTTTGTATTCAAGGAGTATACACATAGCATGTATATATTTAGTCAGAGCAAAATTCGCATATAACAAATATAATTTTTCTTAAAATATCTGAATTATTCGAATATTTTACTATAATCTAGTAAGTTTTCCTACTATTTCTTCCTTTTTTGAAATATATTTTACTTCTGTTTGTGTTGTGTATGATGTAGTAGATCTCTACTACTAGAAGCTTGCAGTCCGGTTTGCTAACTATCCTTAAATAACAAACGTGGAGGAAAAATTGATTTTTACACCATGAGCTGATAAAAAGTATATGCTACTGTTTAAAAAACAAAAATATTGCCAGGTAAAGCTTGCTACATGGTTGAATAGTTTATAATACCTGGCTCTCATATCTGTAGATTTGCCAATATGTAGATGATAGTGGGCTGTATATTAATGTATTCCTAATTAAAATTTGTTTATATTTATGAAAATCATTTTTATAGTATTAAAAGTTGTCTAAGCACAGCCACAAAGGTGTTCTTAAAGCCTTCATTTACTAAGCTAACATTAGCCCCAACACTGACGAACAATGTTAGAAAGCAGTGTATACTTGGCTAGCTAGCAGTAACTTGCCTGTGCTGTGTAAATCTGGTGATGGTTGGAGACTTTATAAGAGAGAGACATGGTGCTAAAATAATCCTGAATTGACAGATGATTGGATTTTTGGATTAAGGGCTCCCCAAATGGTCTTTGCACCTATATGACTGAGGCTATGGTTACCACGTAACCCCCTGAGATTGGATAAAGAAGCCAACCATATCCACTCAAGATGTTATTTTGCTACATGCCATAAATTGAAGTTTTTTGGTTTTAGAAGAAAGGTAACTTGGGGTTGTATTTGATACCAAAAAATAAAATAAAATAAAATAAATAAAGTGCACTGCTGATGTAGACGATGTTTTTTTGATATCAACTTACTAGCTAACAGGTAACTGGCTAATCTTAACTTTCTCGTTCACTAACGTTGTCACTTTCAAAATCCAGTGTGAAGCCAAATCAGTGTTAGTTTTTTGCCTTTTTGGGGGACTTTATGTTGTTGTTTGATGTTAATATTTAGTGGGCTACATTTCTAAGCAAACATTGGCTATTGTTGGTCAGTGTTAACGTTAAATCCCTTTTAGATATTCATGGAAAGTCTGTTCCAAGTCCTTGAAAAAGGAACTCATTCCACATTTTGTTAGAGGTACCTAAGATTCTCAGGAAGGTCTAACATTTTAATTTAATTTAGTTACTCGTCATACAGACATTAGCAATAAGAAACATTTAATATGTGAAATCATTTCTAAAGCACATTTAAATAAAGTAAAAATGCAGAGATTCTACTTGAAATGACTTGAGAATATACTTGAACTTGATTATTGTTGTTTTGCAATATAATTTTAGTTTGTATTTAAGAATCTGACTGAAAAATGAACACAGTCTCAGATTAAAACAAACAAAAAACCCCTAAAATCCAGAGTATAGTGCAGGTTAATTAGACTTAAACATTGTTGGCTGACAGACTGTCTGATAAGGAAAAAACGCTGTGGTGGTTACAGTGTTGTTTACTGACTGTGGGATTTACACTCCCACATTCACTGAGCCAAGTATTCATATTCATCACTGACAGTGTCGTTAAGCAATAAACAGGCATGACCAGTTGGCACATCTGCCATAAAACGATACTCGGATTTAATAAAGACCTGTTTTTACCTCCTGCTCTTGGGAGATGGTTATCATTTTTATTGTTTTAGTTTTATTATTCGTTTTATTATGTTATTGTTTTAGATGCCCAATTTTCATCATTTTATTCATACTATAAGTGAAAAAAGATGTTTACTTACCAAGGTGTAGTGACATTCATATTAAATTCTTTAAATCTATATCAAATCTCTGTAAAAGTTGTCTTGTTTTTATTTCTAGTCCAGATTTGTAATTCTACCTCCCTGGGTTTCTGTGGAGGTTCTTGGCCTGTGTTTGTATGTGTTTATTATACTGCTGAGAGAAAACCATTCAGCCTTGCTTGGCCTCAGTCTGCACACATTGACATGCATACATACCAGTACACTGGCCATTTAGCAGCAAAGACAGCACAGAGCTGAATGCAGTAAAGTGGTCGGCCTCCTGTCATGTGCCGGGTGAAAAGGTCAGCGTGATGCTGGAGGTGCTATTAAACCAGAGCTGACCATGTGACTTTGTTCTGCATGAAAATGAATGACAAACACGTGAGCGTCAGTCCCATGGTTCGATTGCAAATGACAGTGAAAAACCTCAAACTTTACATTTGAGATGCTTCAAAGTGTTTGGTTTAGTTTTCTTAGAAAATAATGGAGTTGTTTACTTAATTGTCAAAGTGGTTACCAAGATAGTTTTCCTTTTTTCCAAAGTTAGAAAGAGTTGAGCTGGTGAAGCTTAGAAACTAGATGTGTTGTTGGCTCTGATCCTGCTGTAGTATTGACAGAGTGGATTGCTGCCGCCGGCTGTAGGCAGTCGGGGTGTGTGTTGTGTATCTTTGCTCGGCTCATGTTCAAGCTACAGGTTCTTTTCGTAGAAAGTTCGTTCAGTCATCTTGACCATAAAATCACAAGCAGGTTTCCATTGAACTTCTCCACCTGACCTCCAACTAAAGCATTTTTTTCTGGTCTCTGGTTTCTTATTCCTCTGCTCCCAGTTTTGCCATCTTTTTACATAGACTGTATAGGGAAAAAGGACATACAGTAGCTTCCAGGTCTAAAAAGTCAAGCCATTGAGGAAGTCTCTTAAACATGGATCCCTTTCAGTGGCCACCAGGGGGCACCTCCAGCTTTTTATCAGTATTTCCATTGTCTTTGTGACTGTAGTAAGGCATGTGCACACACGTGTCGGTGAATAAATGATACCATGTACACACTATGAAAATAAATAATGACCCAATAATCAGTCCATCCTCCTGTAAAATATAAAATCTAACCTAACTTTCCATAGCTAGAAATATTCCTATTGGTTAAAGGTGGGTAAGAACTGTGTCATCAAGTCTCATTTATTTATTTAATTATTTTTTTTAAATCTGTGTGATACAACACGATCAGTTTAGTAGTGGACAAACGACTTGCCCTTAATTTGAAAGCTGAGCCGTTGCTAAGCAGGTAGCGCCGGTCCTTTCCTTCTCGTGTTTCCCGACGAACAGCCTGCTCAGATCGCTGTTGCGGCGGTCCTTGATGTCAGTCCGCTGTCTCGAGTCTCTTGCTTGAGTGGTCAGTGGTCACAAATGCCATCTCCAACATCTGGTGGTTGTAGTCATTGTTCCGCTCTGGAGGTCGGACTCCAACTCCACCTTGGTCTGCAGTTTCCACGGTAGTCCCTGCAGCATTGAGCTCAGCGTAGCGTCAGCAGTTCTCCACCTGCTGCAGGTTGGAGTGTAAGTGTGGCCCACCAGCTCGTTGTGGACATCAGACAGTTTTAAAAACAAAAATAAATCTGGCTTGATTACACTTTCTTTCTTTTTCTTTTTTAATCCATTTTAAACCATCAGGAATATTTCTAGTTATGAAATGTTAGGTACTAGACTTATTGGCTGTGTTTTCATATATTTCATCTGAAATGCTGCTGTTTCATCTTATGATCAAACCATTGCTTTCATGCTGCTCTCTTCTATTTAAATCAACATTAAAATCTTGTAAAACTTGATGAACCTTGCAGGGACGTGAGCACAGTGAGCACAGCTGTAAAGCTCATAGCTCATCAGTGTTTGGTCTCATGTAAATGTGAGCAGTCCTCCAACACCATCCCTGATCTGACTGACCTAAAAATAAATGCTTACAATAAATACAGTGAGGGTACAAGAAGAGTCTGCCCCATGTTTCTGTGCAGGCTGATCAAACAGCTGTCGCTCACTTGTAAACACATACATCTCAGGGAATTAACTGAGCGTGTTCAGACAAATCCACATACCTCCCTGCTCCAGACAGGTGTAGTTACACACGACGACAGGCTGGTTAGACGGTTGGTGCACTCTAAATATGAGGTCAATAACCTCTTTATGGAGAGGTGCGCGGGAAATAAAAGCCAGTGATCAACAAAGTAGATTGGAGGAAACTACACAGGGAACGGGTAACGGCATGCTAATGTATTTAATGCATTTACAGTGTTGTTTGTTTCTTAAATCACTTTTTCTCTTTTCAAAGTCAGTATATGGGGGCGAGGGGATCGATACCAACTGGTCGCAGCAGATGGCTGCCGCTCCGTGAGCCTGGTTCTGCCGGAAGTTTCTTCCTGAAAAAGGGAGTGGGGTGTTTTTTTTTTTTCCCTGCTACCTTTGAACTTTATACCTTGTTTTTTCTTCAGGGGGATCAATATTTTTACAGCTTGATCTTGAACAAATAAACTCCATTATTCTGAAACGTGCTAGCATGCTTTAACCAGGCACTAATGGCACCTGATGGGTTTGGAAATGGAAACACAATTTGATATTATATACACACACATCCTGATTTTGACCCCCAAGATTTACTTCCCACCATACAGTTAGTTGAGTGTTTAACTCGATAACTTTAACTTACTGATTCTCGATGTCATTTTTCAAGCTAAGATGCCAAACATCACCTTGTGTCCTTGCTTCTCACACGTGATGGTTTCCTTCTTTTCTTTGCCTCTTTTGGTGCTAAATTGAATATATTTGAATTTCAAGCAGATTTTTATGAGTAAAGAAGATTTCTGTTGGCGTTTTCTTGGAATTCAGGAGAATTAGCAGTTAATTCAAAAAATCAAAACGCAAACATTTGTGTAGATTTCTTTTGACATGAGTCAAACATGTTAAAAAAATGCAATCAGAACTTCACAGAAGCTTTTTTGGGTTATTTTTCTTTTGTTCAACTAACAACCCCAAATACCGTAATTTAGTTTGTAATCCAAAAACGCAATTTTTGTATCTCTTCATGTTTTCGTTTTGGACTTTGTAAAGTTACTGAGTTTTCTTGTCAAAGTAGTTTCCAGCTGGTCAGTTTACAAGCAGCCAAACTTCTTTCACAAAGGTAATGACGTCTTTATGAATGCATGTAACTGATAAGATTTCCCTGTTTGGGCTGTAAAACTGGTTGTAACAAACTCGCTGACTTGAACGGTTTTTAGTTTCCAGTTTAAAATCTGACAGGTTGGAAGTGCAGAGTCTGCAAAATCAGATTGTTAACGTGGACTTTGACTCTTTGACCCTCCTCTTCCTCACTTTCAATGCTTTTTGGCCAAAATAAACAGTTCTATCTCTAAAAATGTCGATCAGCAGAAAGCTGCCAGAAATCAGCATCACTGTGGTTTCACTTTGAGGAATTTTATCAAACAAAAAAAAAACAAACTTCTAGATTACAGCTGTCACTCATGAAACCCATTTTAATCAGACTTTGAAAGCGTGGGCCACGAGCAGCAGCTGGAAACATCTGTTGTCCGCAATCTGGTCAGATTACGTTGATCATTTTCACCACCTCCACATGTCTTTGGTGACTCGGGGGAAACTTCTCTTTGTTGTATTTTTGGATTCAGTTGAAAGGGAGTCTTTTTAAATGGGTCACATGACTTCCAAAGAGCATAATTATTGGCAGTTGGTACAGGAACAGACAGAGCAGTGTTGGCCAATGATTACTGAGAAAGCAATGCTTTGGTTACAGGCTGAACTCAAACGGTCTATCAGAATAATAATATTATAAAATAATCAAGAACATTAAAAATGAGACATTAAAGGGGACCTATGGAGTGTTTCTTTATTAAGGTGATCAATGTGTTACCTTACTGTGCTGGTGCCCGTTTAGAAAAACTGGTGATGATTTGGCTTTCAGCGAAGGTCACCGTTTCTGAATATCAGGTTATTTGAGTGGACGCTTCATATGTAACTTACTCATATGATGAATAATTCACATCATGGTTCTGGACTGCTGATGTTGAGCTACGTCAGTAATGGAGGCACTGACGGAGCATTTGAAGCTGAAGTGTAACGGGCCAGTGAATGAATGCAATCAAAAACAAATGAAGGGGATTATGTGGCAGAAGGCGAGGCACACTGCAGGTTTGTTCACCAAGCTTTGTTGTGTTTACCTGAGCTTCTGTTTGTGCAAACAGCTCGTGTCTAAATGGGTTCAGAAGTACATAATGATCTGATATTGCACATCATGATATGGTTAATGCCTGGGGGAAAAATTTGGAATAAATGGAGTATTTTTACTTCGTGACCAAAATAAATATTTACATTTGACCCTAAATGAGGATTTTGATAATTTCCCCCAATAGTTTATTAGTGATGTAAGTCAAAGAACAGCATACCTGTCCTAACAATATGCCAGGCAGTTTGAATGGCTGCCCACCTGTCAGTTATGAGCGCACCTGTAAATCAAACAGACTGAAGTGAAATGCTCGTTTCTGGACTTGTAAAACCAAAGAACAGTGTTGAGGTTGCTGTTGGGGTGTGTGGTGGTGCTTCAGCCTCTCTGACACAGCGAGCAGCCGAGAGGCGGCGCTCAAACGGCGAGCGAAAAATAACATTTTCCAGCAGCAGCCCTCGTTACTGTGATTACACTCGAAACCCAAACCAACTCTTCAAGCTTGAACGCAACACTGTCTTTTTAGCTTCTTGTATCCGCCCCTGATTTGTTTTATACAGGGACAAAGCTACAGATTGAGGAACAAGTTGAAACAGAAGCGGTTTAGTTTACCACAGGTCTCTCACCGAGCTGTGGTAGGTCTAGTTCACACACAGTTTAATCAGTTTTTAAAAGTTTAAGTTCACAGTTTGTGCAGCGTCTGCAAGATTGTGATTTGTGACATAATTAAACGGCTTTAATCACAAATGGCTGGATTTTGGATTGACGGGTACTTTATGAGGACGGCCGTTTGATGGATGGCGTGTGAAATAAATCCAGGATTAAACGGCTGAAAATGAGCTCCTGTAATGTAATCCAGCCCAAAGTGTTTTTGAGGAGCCTGTAACTGACTTTCAACACATCATCAAAATAAAAGAAAACGATCGTCTTCTTGTGTATCCAGACTCACACGAGTGAAGTTCGACGGGTTTAAACATCAGCTGGAACGAATCCAAATAAACAGCGTCTCATCCAGTAAGACGAGATAACCGAAACTTTTTGTTTGTTTGTTTTTCGATAAGGAGGACCCGACATCCATGCCATCAGGTTTGTTTAGTGGGAGGACGACCTTTAATCAGTGTAGTCCCACACAAAGAGCATAAGGCAGTCTGGGCTGGGGGTAAAATTCTTATCAGAGATGCACTTCATGGGCAAAATGAGATCTTTAACCTGCGTCTGGATGATGCGTTCCATCATATGATCGGTGTAACAGTCAGTCTTTTAAAAGACTTGGACATCTTAGACATTCAAAGTAAGTTTCTCAGATTCCCCACCCCCACCTTTCCAGTTGAAGTTTCAAGATATGTTGAACTGGATGCTCACACCAACAGTGCTGCTAGCAGAAGCTGGCGCTTCAAGGCGCTTTTGTGTTTCGGGTACAAAGTTTTTCTCGCAATTTCCTGCCAAGCTGATTCGATAAATCAACGTGCATGAAGTAGCTTGTTGTGGATGTTGAGAAGGACATGTTGGGTTTTTTGCGCAACTAGAGTACATGTGGGCGAAATACGACCCATGATAATCGATCATATCAACCGAAATTCATGGGGAGAACCTCAAGTAAACGACGACAGCAAAACGGCATCAGTAACCTTTAGGAATTACTTTTAGGATTTGGTGTTTGAAGTTTGAGTGTCCTGCCTGAGAATTTATCTCGTTTATTCGACAGTTTGTCTCAATTTTCTTCAGTGTCATTAAAAGTCTTAACTCTACCTTCCTTTAATCAATCAGCTGCCAGTTTGAAGTCTTAAATGAGCAAAAAGAAAACTGATTGTTCTGCTGTCAACAAGTGATTGATGATTGACGTAGACATGGATATGGATAGCTCTGTTCATTCTTAGTTGTGCTTTGTGGCGTTATTGAATGTTTGCAGAGACTGCTGTTGCAGTGATGAATAGATGTCACCCTGCTCACTGCACCAGCTCCAACCAGATGCATTTAAATGAGAAGTGCTGATTGTTGAGTAGTGTGAGAGAGAT